>JAZGTJ010000310.1:0-143990 GCA_036877575.1 Botia almorhae
ATTTCAGTTTTTTTTACTTTAAATCATATTTGGTATATAAATATTAAAACTGATATTACAATTTTATATATATATATATATATATATATATATATTAAATTTATCTTACATTTAATGATATAAATAAAAATAAAGGGTTCCATCTTCTGTTTGTTCTGTTCTCCACTCCTCTGCTCATCTCCCCTCAGACCCCATCCCTCCATCTTCCTCTTTCATCTTCAGTAGAAGAGCTGTGCAGCTGGTGGAAATAGATATCGATGCAGTCTTCCTCAGGGATTTTACCTCACAACTGTTAAAGCAGTTATTTGGTGGTTACAGCATGAGAAACACATCAGTTCAACTTTTACTTCGTGACTGTGCTTTAAAAAGACCTCAGAGAAATACTCACTATTAAAGTTCTGGAAGTTCTTGTGCTGCCCTCTTGTTATTGTTTGTCTGTGTCACTTTTTCTAATTATTCCTAATTAAATTAAATGGAATTGATGTTGTTTTCTTTGTCATTTCAGATTTGAAGGCAATTTTAATGCCAATGTTTCGAAGACCATCAGCTGTGATCGCCTCTCCCTTACTGTCAGCAGCCGAGCTTTTAACCCAGGACGAGATCTCAACTCTGGTGTGTATGATACACACACACACACACACACACACACACTAAGCACACTAAAGCCAATTTTCACTTAGCCAGTAGCTGCCATGACAACCATTTGCAAGGAATAATATTGCTTTTCTGACGTCAAATCTTCAAAGGTTTTTTTTAATTGGTCTTATGAGTGAAACAGATGAACAGAGCTGTCAATGCGTGACCTTGAACGTTTTTATGTGCAGTTACTTCATTTTCTCTCCTCATTTTACCTCATCAATCAGGAAGTGTATGTTTTTATTATTTTTTTTTAATTATATTCAGATCTTTTGTAATCACAGATACAAATTCAAGCCTAAGCAAGCATTTATTGTCTGCAATAGGCCCTTTTTGAGTAATTAGTTTATTTTAATTAATGTAATTCAGTTTAATGCTTCACTTTTGGGTTATTTAGGATCAGAATATGGTCAAGATGCTTTGTTATAAAACCTGTTGAGATGTAATACAGCAGAATATGTTTGTGGAAAGCGGGGCGTGGTTTCGACAAAATGGTTAAGTGAAACGCCTCCCTCGTAATTATTCCAAACAGCTGTTAGGAATAATTACGAGGGAGGTGTTTCCCTTAAACATTTAGTCTCCAGACTCTACTTTCCGCCGGCAGCGGCGTCGAAACCACGCCCCGTTTTCCACAATGTTGTTGCTAAATTATTTTTTCATGACATTTCAATATCGTCCAAAATATGCATTTTTATGGCTTTGAATTTTGTAATGATGATTTAGGACTTTCATAATTAAGAAAGGCCATAAATGCAGGATGACAGTTGTGGAATTTTGGAAGCTACTTTAAATGATGAGTTTATTTAGGAAGTTACAGTTTTAGAGTAGTTTACCCATTTGATAAAAAAACTGTTTGTACATGGCAGCAAATAACAAATATTTTGCATAAAAAAAACTAAAAATAATTTATAACCATTTTGTTTGAATAAACTTTTTTGCCAATTTTCTAAAATACTGTTTTTCCTAACAGTATATACGAGACCTTTTTAGGTCACATTTGAAAATGTTAGTTTACCAATGTAGTTACCACAATGGAAGGTTTATAGCATTGATACTTAAATTACTCCTCAACATCAAGCAGTACAATGTTCATTTCAATAACAGCGCTGCTTAGGTTTAGCATTGTGGTTGCGGCTTTTGACTATTCCAGCCATTTAGTTTCAAACCTCAGTTGTCCCTCTTTCTGGCCTCTCACACATTTACTCTCACTCCAGAACAGATTATCCCAATTCATCTTCATACACATGCTTATTTTTGTAAAGTAGTCATTGGGAGTTCATGTTACCGCTCCTCCATTTGTCATTGAATACTGAATCTAACCATGCTGGCACTCATCAGTAACATTTGATCCATGTTAGTCTAAACATTGATGAAAAGAGGAGGGGGAGGGAGAGAGGAAACAAGAAGAAACAGAGAGATGAAAAACCTGGAGAATAGAAGAGTAAAACAGATGCAGAGATATTGTTGTGAGGTGTTATGGTAAGATATGGAGATATGGGGTCATTTGTTTCAGCCTTTACTTTTCACGTCTTTGTTTATTTCCCAAAGTTTTTGGGGTTGTTTTGAGTTTTAAAAACAACATATTACCCTAATTGTGCGCACAGTTATAAGTTTACCACACTTAATGTGGAAAGGGGTCACAGTTAGAGTAAATCAGGGGATGTTTGATGTTTAATGTGCAGTTAGGAAGTGTGGGATTTTTCACCTGAAACATTTCACTGAGGGTGGGGCTAACCAGCATCGTTGTTATAGGAAGGCATATACCATGTAAAAAAACAGTACACCAATATGTACTGGGACATATTTTCAGATCAGACAATTGTATCATCCCTCCCACATACCACCTTGCCATATACTGTTTCCATTTGCATGTAAGCTTTAGCATGTAGCTAAAGTCTTAATCTCAAAATTAACTAATATGATTAATATTTTATTTTCTGTTTTATTATTATGATTTTGTTTCTCATCCACAAAAATATGCTTTGAATCTACTAAAAACAGTAGCCCACACCCTCCAGGCACCTTTTGTCTTACTTTTTAAAATGAACTTTGATTTAGGGCACACTAATTCTCTAAATATTATTTAGGTTCACATTTCAGCCTAGTCAAGACTCTAGGCACAGACTTTATCTGTGTCATTATAAAACTTCAGATAGTTTTACATGCTGTTACTTAAAAGCAATGTTCACCGGGTGTGTCACGGACACTCTGGTGACCCCGTCACCAGTTATAATTGCACATAATACCTGCTCATTTTTCATGATGCTCATTGCTGTTAATAAACTGTTATGCTTATTTCCATCTGTGTCTGAGTCTACGTTCTGCTACAGGATGTGAGAGGGTTTAAATAAGAAAAGCCGGCAGGTGATTCTTTAAATTCCAAAACAGCTCGAGTTGAAAAGAAGCCAAGAAGAGTGACAGCAGTGCAGTCAGTGTAGATTTTAAGGGTATTGAAAGTCTAGAGGAAATGAGGGGCTCTCACTTCATGACTGTGGTTCTCAGCTACTCTAAACACTGGATGTTGGATTAAGCACTCTGGGGCAGCATGTGTATATGATTTTAAAGCCGTCAACATGCTTCAGAGTTCCTGTTTATACTTTGGGTGAAGATTGATGGCAGTATCGCATTAAAGTGAGGTTGGAACGCCGACGTCCATTTCTCTTCCTCTACAGTTCCTACAGTAATTTGATTAATTATGTTTAGATTGATTTGAATTGGAAATGGCTGTTCTGTATCTCTGCAGGTCTTGATGTTAGCATGTGCACTAATAAACCATCGTATATATTATGTGTTACGTCTCATCTGGCATATTCAGTGTATTTATTGCGATTAGACGCAAAGCCGGTGACAATATTTATTCTTTTAAACTTAATAATGGGCAGCCAGGGGTCTTTTCTGTATATGTATAAATCCCAAACACCACACACATATGTGGTTGTTGAACATATATTTTAAGAACTGGTCCTCCTGAACAGCTTCCATTCTTCTGGGAAGGCTTTCAGCTACATGTTGGAACATGGAGATTTGCTTCCATTCAGACAAGGATCACCAAGATCGTTCCAATTTTTTAGTACGTAATATTTTTGGCCATGTAGTGTATCAGAGCCTTGCTTGCTTCTTTCACAAAAACAACAGAGCTTGGTCAAAAGGGAAAGTGAGTCATTTCTGTATCTAAAACAGCACCAACCATAAAACAATTGGCGTTTCCAAACAGGTTTTCGAAAACAGAGAGCCCTGCACCAAACTTATGCCATTGGTTGAGCTTGCTAAAATAAATAGCCCCATACTATTGTTCATACTGGTTCATACTTGTCTCTGCACATTAATTGGGGATAGGACAACACAGGTCATTTATTTGGATTCATTTGCCTCTTTCAGTTGCCTTAGCTCACATTCATCCTATTTATATCTCAAAATCCCTGTTTAGCAATGGTTGTGAAAAGATCTGAGTAATCTTGGCTTAAGTACATTTTGAAATGGATATAATCAGACATATGCACTCAGGGAATTCGTAGGCACGCAAACTTCAGGCGTCATGTGAGTCTCTCACCCATTTCTAGCTTCACCTCTAATCCTTTAAAGCCACGGATGTGGGTTCGGGTATTATGACCCCTGGCTCAGGTGGGATCGCTGTTGACCCAGTAATAATTTCTGACTCATGTTAGTGGTCCCACTTGACTGTCTCTCTTCCACTACCTCTTGTCTTTTCTTATTCTCCTTCCCACTTTCCGTCCTCTTTTGCCGGCTCATGTAAAGTAAATAAACACTTAAATTGATGGGCGCAGAGTGGTGATGACTGTGTTTCTTGAGTGTTTGGAAAGGATCAGCTTGTCTGCGTCAGTCTGGGCTCGGGCCATCACACAGCTGGGGCCTGTTTAACTGAAACAAACCCTATTGCTGTCTGCTTGGAGAACTTAAAGGAACAGTTCCCCCATAAATAAAATAGTAGTTATTAATTTTTCACCCTTATGTTGTTCTACAGTTGTACAAGTTTAGCTGCTCATTGTCATTAAGTGGAAGTAAATTGTGTCCAGAGCCTGTTAAGCCTTTTTTGGGCTTTCCTGGTTGCCATTCACTTTTATTTTGTGTCGACTTTTGACACAAAAAAATTAATTCCCTGAGGTTATGTAAACACACAATTGAACACAATTTTCATGTTTGGTGAACTGTCTCTTTGAGGATAAAAACAGTAATGTTAAATAATATGTTAAGTACGAGGTAAAAGTACATTTTACTGGTAATATGAGTTCAATATGATTTGGTATAATATTTAGTGTTTAAAGTGACAGAGAGGTTAATGTTTGTAACATAACTGTATATTTATGCTTTCTCACTGACTTTAGTGTTGGCAGACAACCTTAAATCCAATCCAGGGATCAAGTGGCAGTACTTCAGCTCAGAGGAGGGTATTTTCACTGTGTTTCCTGCTCACAAGTTCCATTGCAAGGGCACCTATGAGCATAGAAGCAGGTAAAAAGGCTTTAACACACACACACTCACGTGAAATTTCACTTTAATTTTCCACTCTGACCACTGATGTACTCTAGAGCAATATGTTCAATCCCATGATGCACTTGGGGTATTACAGTACTTTGGGCATAATTGGCAATAAGAATGTTTTTGTTGCCTTTCTCTGAAATGTATAAACACATTTAGAATAGCACATTGATAAACACCAACTGGATACATATTCGTGTCAACACAGCACATTTGAACCAAGCTATTTATCCTTTAAAAATATCCTTTATCTAAATTTGCATTTTTAGCTATATTTTATAGCTATATTGTAGCTATATTTTTCTTTAAAAAAATGTATTTTTTCCCCATTTATTTGAGTATTTCCAAAATAAAGGATTAGTCTCCGCTCCTTTTCCAGTTTTCAGCTACAGATCAGTGTTACGAAGTTCCTTGCTAAGTACTCAAACAATTATGAAAGTTGACCATCCTTCCATCTATTTGTCACAGGCACCCCCAGTTTTGTCGTCTTGTGTGGCAGGGCATAAATGACATTCTTGAGATGCTTTAAGGTCTTTTTGACAGTGTTACAATAAGCCCCATGCCCTTGAATGGAATGCAGGGTCGCCCTGCTAAAGCCCTCTGGAATCTGCCACCCAGAGTTGTGGGCACTACAGTATGTGCCTGTGCTGAAAGATGGACTCATTTTCGCCACCATTCCCACAAATTCTTTCCTCCTCCTGTGGATTGCACAAGAAACTCACGCTGGTCTTCCACCACATGTAGGATGTTATACGGTGGAATATTTAGGGAATATGGCTTTCATTGTAAATGCCTTGACATTCGGCGAAAGCTTCCCAGAATTTAAGTGAAGTTGAAATGGTGAATTTGCTTCCAAAAGCAACACAATAGAGAGCTGGATTTCTTGCATAAACACCATAGTGAGGGGTGCAGGAATTGCGCCAGTATATGGCGCATTGCCGTTAAGAGTCCAGGAAACGTGGTTCTTGCATTTTGTAAATGAACACATCATTTCACAACCAAGCTGCCGCTGCTCTTTGTCTGCTTAAAATTCTTTGTGATGACCCAATGCTGCAAAATGCCAGATTTTATGCCACCTCAGCCCCTTCTATCATAGTCTTTTGTGATGCTGCATTGGTTCTGTGTAAATGACATGCAGCGTTAGAGCTGCCTTGAAATTTGTCATCACGATGGAGCATACATTTTTTAACTTAGAAGTATAGTTTATAATATAGAAGTATAGTTGCATGTTTATATTACATTGTTTTTAATAATAAAAAGTACAATGTCACAAAATAATCCTATTAAATGCAATTGTAATTTCTGCGTAAATGTACGTGCCACCTCTAGGCAGCATTCAATAATGTCTAAATACATATAAATGCCACTTCACATGCAGCTTCTTTGCCACCTTTGCAGTGTGAACACGGCTTAAAGCAACTTATCAAATCTTTGTATGTTTGTTTGTTCGCAGACCTGTTTATGTTTCAGCAGTAAGGCCACAGTCAAAGCACATAGTAGTTATCATAGACCACGGTGCCTCTGTTACCGAGACCCAGCTCCAAATTGCCCGTGATGCCGCGCTTATCATCCTCAACTCCATTGATGAACATGATAAGGTAAGGAAGTAATGTGGTTGTTGTATGCCATCGGCTGATTACATTTTGTCTTTATTGATGAAGACTTTCGTTCTCAGATCTCGGTGTTGACAATAGCAGATACGGTTCGTTCTTGCTCTTTGGATCAGTGCTATAAGAACTTCCTCTCACCTGCTACCAGTGAGACGAAGAGGAAGATGAGCACCTTCATCAACAACATTAAAGCTTCTGACAGCTCAACCCAGCATGCATTGGGCTTCCAGAAAGCTTTTCAGTTGTTGAGGAACACGAATAACGTCACCAGACAGCTAACCAGTAAGAGACAAAGCTTATATGTAGCTTATGTGGTTGTTTACAAACACTGCATGCATATTTCAGTATTTTTTTTGCCTTTGTGTTTTTTCTGTACCATTTTCTATACCTTTATCGCTCAGCTTTATTATGATGTATTATTAAAATATATGTTCTTGGTTACACCTTGTTCTTCAAAAGATTGGGGCTAGTTGCCACAAAGGCCATCAGTAACTAACAATGGTTTTAACTAACAATGTAATTGCCCAAATGCTTTTTTGGCTATCAGAGGTTTTATGTTATGTACACTTAGTTCAAAGCACATTTCATTGTAATCATTTTGTAAATTCTATAAACTAAAACTCTGAACTAAAGTTAATATTTTTGCTATAGCTGTTGGGTTAACAAATTAACACAAAAAAACACTAGCATACAGAGTTAACTATTGTAAAGGTTGCTCGGTTATTATATACAATTTGATTGATTGATGTAATGGCCTTTTCCCCTCACAGACACAGATTTGGTGATAATCTACCTGTCATCTGGCATCACTTCGCGAGACGCGTCCGAGCATGAAAAGAGAGCGACGCTTAGCGTTGTCAAAGAGGAGAACCGCCATCTCAACAACTCCGTCATGATCCTCACCTACGCACTCATGAATGGTGAGATGTCATGTCTTGTAGCCCACATGAACTTTCATCCAGAGCTCCTGGAGAACACCTGTGAGCATGTTTCTGCTTTTCCAAAACATGCTCAGCTGTTTTTACACCACTTCATCTTTCTTCTAGTCTTTGTTTGTGTATGCTTGCGTGTCCGTTGTAAGAAAATCTTCTTAATTATTGCCATCCTCAGATGTTTCTCTCCCTGCATGTATTAGCCTTCCATTAGCATACATTAGTTTGCCATCATGAAAATTAAAATACAGATCAGCAAATAGAAGGAAGGGAAATGAGAACAATACATCAAAGGGCACTCAGTCACATGAAAGAGTGGCAGAGGCTTTTTTCCTACATTAGATGACTCAGAAATATGATTCGGGTTGATTAGCCTGGCAGGGTAAGAGAAGGTAATGCTAATTTTGCCAGTTACTATAAGGCACTGAGGGACACCCGCAAACGGTCTGTTAGCCAAGGGAAATCGCTCATATTTCCTTGTTTATTTGGAGCCTAGTTCGTACATGACAAGTTAAATTACATTGACTAATTTGAACCTGCCTTAGTGACAGATTAATAAATTGTGGTGGTGAAATTGACGTCCAGACTAATAAAAGTTTAAAAGAATTGCTTGTTCCTCTAAAGGTAAAAGACTGACAAGTAAAGCAAAGGCTTTTTATTCTGTCAGGGGTCCAAAACCACTGTTTGGTGAGCAGAACATATTAAATGTGATTTCAGTAAGTAATCCATCAAAAATATGAAAGGGTTTCAGTCACCGCGCTGCTCTTCAGAGAAATCTTGCTTTACAAAGCACCCTTAATGTCTGTAAAATTCTTTAAAATTGAAATAATTGCAGATTGAGTTTGATATTAGCTGCTTCAGTCATAAGTGGCTGATTTGGAGCAGTTTAGCTTGTTGTTAGCATGTTGCTAAACATACACAGGTATTGTCTAAAAAGATAAAAAAATTTTAGGACTGAGTTATTTTTATTGATGCTATTCGTTATTACATGAAATGCATTCATATTTGGCCTTGAGAGCTCATCACAATAAACATGTATTTTGTACTTTGATTTTATGCTTTCTAGGTAGGCAGCTCACTATTGAGCAGATGTATTTTGTGTATATTAAGCTGATTTTATGCTGTCTAGGTAGGAAGCTCACTACAGTATGTTGTGAAACAACTGAGTTTACTTTCTGAGGTTTGCTGTTTGCATTTCTTCTAAAGCATTTCTGCAGTTTCACAGCTTCTGTTGACCATTACAGTTTTTTCTTTTTGTTTCTAACACAATTTTTGTCCCATCATCCTCAGAAGGAGTAACTGGACTTAAGGAATTGGCCTTCCTTCGAGACCTGGCTGAGCAGAACTCTGTAAAATATGGCGTTCCGGATCGTTCCGCACTGCCTGTCGTGAAGGGCAGCATGATGGTGCTGAACCAGCTCAGTAACCTGGAGACCACCGTGGGACGCTTTTACATCAACCTACCAAACCGAATGATTGACGTGGCCTCCTTTAGCCTGCCTTACGCAGACCAGATGGGAGACGGTAAGTCAAGATTCTGCTCTTGGCCTGAAGCTCAAGTCTGGCACATAAGCATTCCGTCTGACACACAACTGCGGTCAGAGCGCTACACCAGCCAGTTTCCATGGTACTAAAGGTGTAAACTTAAACTATAAGCAGAGCCAAAAAACACAACTGCAAAGTCTGCTCTTGAGGCTGCTAGACAGAGCTTTATTCCAATATGCAGTTGTCTTGGTCAATCAACAATTCTGTGTGTGTCTGTTTAAAACATTCAGATTAGTCTTAGATTTTCTTTTGGTACTGAGGTTCCCCACTCACTTATGAAGTGAAGAATTAAGTTACGGTCAAATGGCATGGAGTCATGACACAAAGAATGTCCTCTTTCAGCCACTGTAGCTGAACATCTTATTGTGTTAGTACTTTTAAGGTAATTTAGCTCATGTAATATGTGCCTGTTGTTGACATTGTGATTATTGAGTTAATCTGTATAGTTTGTGATTAGATATATAGTTTGTGGTCAGAAACCACATGAAAATAGATCTTAATTGGACATAGTTCTTATTTTAAATGCAAATGAACAAAATGGAAAATGCTAATTATATTTTTAGCATAAGTTACAAAATGTATACAATTTCTCAGTTTTTGATATGTCGTCTTTTTGCTCTAATGACACCATGAATTCGAGCTGGTATGTACTTCACAAGTTTATGTAAAACCTGATGATTGTTATCAGAGCATGATTTGAGAATGTTTCAAAGATCATCTTGTCACAAATGTCACAAATTCACATATAGTAGCAATTTAAAAAGACCTTCCTCTCATTTCTCTGCAGGCTTTATCATGACTGTTAGTCGGCCATGTTACTTTGGGAACTTGCTGCTGGGTGTAGTTGGAGTGGATGTGAATTTGGCATACATACTGGAGGACGTCACCTACTACCAGGACTCTCTGGCCTCATATACCTTCCTCATAGACAATAAAGGTATGAAGATGTATGTGCAGATGGTGCATCAAATGCATCATTTGAGGCAAAATGGCTGCCTGTATCACAATGGTATTGCTGCACAAATGTTCCACTTTATCCTGTACTGGGAGGTCTGATTTTTATAGCCTTTCCGTTCTCACCAAGTCGAAAACACTGGACCGAAAGCCATTAACCTTTAACAGTCCATTAGGGGAAATTAGCTGTCCCACGCTGGGCGGCTTAGAGCCAGTATGGCTGACATCATACTATTTCTTGGAGTAGGAACAGCAAAACTTGGTCAGTGGATTTTAACCTGTCAGTCAAGGTTTTTTCACCTTTTTTATTTTGCTTTATTTTATTTATCATTTCCTTATTATGATGTAAAATAATAAATACCACACATCTTTTGGTTATTGTATAATGCCTTCACCAATATGCTAAACTGCCTCAGAATTTTCAAAACAAAGTTAACCTCTAATTAATACATATTAAACCAATTAATTAAGTCAACCAGAAATTGGTACTGTGGGCTATAAGAGTTTTATTACATATATAATAAAATCAGGGTGATTATGCGTTCCTCAGAGTCTGTGCCCTGCTGTCTCCAGCTGTTCAGTAAACGGATGAGTTCAGAGATCAGTTCTAGAAAGAGGGTGTTCTTCACATCAGTGAAGGGCTTCTCTCTCCCTTCTCTTTTAAAGGGCCCCTTTAAGAGCATTAGCTTTTTGAAAGGCTTGTGTAGTGAATGCAGGTTGAAACATACAATGGGTGATTCATGAGATACCACCATCAGGCCCTTGGGCAAGTCCCTTAACCCATGTAAGAGGGACATATCTTGATTTCAACTTGATATTAACTTTTTGATTCTTGAATTACATGTTCTTTGATATTATGACAGAGGTAATATAATTATGTTATTATGTTATATAATTATATAATTATGTTGTAATATAAAGACAAGCTGTAGATTTCAGAACATTTCAAAAGTTCTCCACGGTTTAAAAAAGAACATGTAGCTTCACAAATAGCTTTTCTTACATCCACAGCTTCCCAGTGTTCTGACTAGTACATTTTAGCACATGACTGCCCATATTTGTGTGTAAACATTACATGTTTGGTGTTCGGTAACACAATGTGATCTTGTAAACATAAGGGTTGCTTTTGTAATAAGCAGTTGTTGGGTTTTAGGACAAAATGTTATAGGTTAGTATTTTGTAAGTAAATTTTTTACCCTTAATATTTTTTTGGCAGTTTCAGTGTCTGTAGCTTTCATCAGATAATATCACTTTCCTTCACTTTTGTACATCTTGCAGGCTACACCCTCATGCACCCGTCACTCACCCGTCCCTACCTGATGACTGAAGCTCCTCTCCATACTGATATCATCCACTATGAGAACATCCCTGGCTTTGCTGCTGTGCGTCAGAACATTCTTAGGTAAAGGATCATGGGATACCTACATTCAGACAACTAAATTTATTCCTGGTAAAAAAAATTACATTTATGCATTTGGCAGATGCTTTTATCCAATGCAACATAGAATACTTTCAAAGGTATACAATTTATCAGTACGTGTGTTCCCTGGGAATCAAGCCCACAACCTTTGCACTGCCAACGCAATGCTCCACCAATTGAGCTGCAGGAACACCTATTGTAAAATAAACTTTTACAAATATCTATTCATAAATGCTTGTCTATGTTTATACATCAGCAGCATTATTGACAAAGTCATGTTTTGTGTTTGTTGTTAGTTTGCCACTGGGGAGTCAGGTCATTGCTGTGCCTGTGAACTCCTCTCTGTCCTGGCACATGAACCGCCTGCGTGACCCCAGTCGAGATGCCTACAATGTCAGCTATGCCTGGAAACTGGTATGATATTCATGTGTGGTGCAGGCAATGGTTGAGGCAGACTGAGGGAAAACCAGACTGCGCAGAATCTGTGTTTATCTTGCTGTGTATCTGTCCGAGTGCTATTTTGTGGGTTATTTATTTTTTTATTTCAAATAACAACTGTATTGAACCCAACAGCAAACCCACAGCTGGTGAGCAAAAGTGCAACAAAGCTCTGTTGCTCATTATATATGCGAAGAGAGCGTTTTCATAAAAGTCTTAAATGCATAACAGCTTAAAAAATGACCTGTTTAATTGTAAAAGCGTCAAGAGAAAAATTAGAAATTGGTCATAAGAACTTGATTTTATAATGCAAGAAATTTGGGGTTTTGGTGCACATTACATTACGTTATAAGTGGCCCAAGGGGGAAGATATAATATGGCTCCATGTATTATTTGAACTGTGTATGAGTGTTGTTTTGTGTTTTTTTTTCATTCGTTTTGATATTCACAACTCACTTCTATTGATATCTGATTTGCAGGTTCAGGACACGTCGTTTATCTTGTGTATAGTGTATGTTCAGCCAGAGATCCCAGTGAAGCAACTAAAAAATCTGAACACGGCCCCCAGCAGCAAACTTTTGTACCACCGGCTGGATCTGCTGGGACAGCCCAGCTCCTGTCTCCACTTTAAACAGCTCGCTACAGTCGGTAAGCTTTGATAACCATTACGTCTGATGGACAAAATTTGATCTGTAATAAAGGAAACAAACATTTATTCTTCTTGGCATTTCTGACATGTTTAAAAACAAACCTTGATATTCTCATGGTAATAATAGACCTAACAGTGTAGCTCTGATTTATTAGTCTGTCACATTAATGTAATGTTTCTGAATGATCTTGATTGATTTATTAATATGTATTTTGGATTTAAATTAAATTATTAATATTTAAACTAGATTAATTAGTGTATTGTGTGTGTGTGTATATATATATATATATGTGTGTGTGTGTGTGTGTGTGTATAACGGGCATAAATAATAATTGTCAAGGGCTGATGTAATTTAAGAGCAGAACTGATTCATCTCTTTCCTGTTCTCAGAGAGTCCCACTGTGATGTTGTCTGCTGGTAGTTTCTCTTCTCCATATGAGCACTTGAGTCAGCCAGAGACCAAGCGCATGGTGGAACACTACACAGCTTACCTGAGTGACAACACCCGTCTCATAGCCAACCCTGGCCTAAAGGTACACACACATATACAATTACCACCCATCTCAGTGACAACGCATGCCTCCCGGCCAACCAGGGCCTTTGCATGAATAATTGCCGCAATATCTTTTCACAGTCAGTGGTCGCAGAGTTTGTTTTTAGGCTTAATTACTTCAGCCTTTTGGCAGTGTGCCTCTTCTCTTTAATTCTGCTTTTTCATTAGGGTAGATAAATAACCGTGAGGCGTACAGTGTACCAGCCTTTACATTTCTCAGCAGAGTTCTTTAACACCCCCTTCTTTGGTCTTCTAGTCTTCTGTAAGGAACGAGGTGATGGCCACCAGTCACGTGACAGATGAATGGATGAGTCTTATGGAGATGAGCAGCCTAAACTGCTACATTGTTCGCCGTTACATAGCAACGCCCAATGGGGTGCTGCGGATTTACCCCGGTTCACTTATGGACAAAGCCTTCGACCCCACCAGGAGGCAATGGTAAGATTTGAGCCACAGGATGGTGGCCTCCAACTCCTAGTTGGATGGTGATGAACAGATTCATTCCTGAGAAAGTTCTTTGTGTTCGTATAAAGCTATTGAAGCACTTGAAATGAGAATGCGATTTAATTCATTTAATAGTTTTTAGCTTTTGATTTTGACAAAAAAATTATAAACAAATATATCCCAAGCTTTGATGAATTTGTATGAAATGTGATGTCATATCTACTGATCTTCTGCCTGTTAAGGTACCTCCATGCTGTCGCCAATCCTGGCCTTATCACTTTTACTGGACCATACCTGGATGTGGGTGGGGCCGGCTATGTTGTCACTATTAGTCACACCATCCATGCCTCTAGGTCAGTGGTTTAAGAGTCAAATTTCACTTTAAGAAAACCAGTTTGATTGCTAGATATGGACACTCATTTTTCAATATTTAGTTGCTTTCAGTTTGTAAATCTGCTTTTTAATTAAACAGTGTAGTACATATAGAGCCTAATAGTATCTGTTACAGGTAAAGAATAACCACCTCATCACTATAGGTTTAGTGTTTGGTCCAGTGTGTTTGAAGATATGATCAAACTCTAAAACTGGCAACATTCCAAAATGTCTGGCATAGCTAAAACATGTTGTCCCTCCACATCCTTCCAATCAGGATTCTTTTAAAGGAATAGTTCTCCTACAAATAAAAAACCTTTCAATATCTACTCACCTCCATGTTGTTCCAAACTTTTTTTTCCACACAAAAACACAAAAGCAGAATTTTTTTTTAATCTTTTAGGCGGTTTTGTTTGTATAGCAAAAGTGTATAGCAATCACTTCTCCAAAAGATTCAAAAATGTATCGTAATACTTTTATGAAGCCAAAATTAAAATCATTAATCAGTCAATCATAAATCAATGATTTATGTGATTTAGACTTTAAAAGTAATTTATATAAAAGTGGTTTACTCAGTTACTTTACTGACTGACAGTATTTCAAACTGATTTGTGAATGATGGCACAATTTTAATTTGGGGTTCATTAAACATCTAATGATTCATTGGTCTGACCCATCATTCTCTATATCTTCTCACTCCTACATTTACATTTTACATTTACATTTAGTAATTTAGCTGACGCTTTTATCCAAAGCGACTTACAAATGAGGAAAGGATTGTATATCCTAATATTGTATTTGTTTATACATCTTACATTATATATTTATCTGCCTCCCTTCCAGTTCCCAAATTGCCTCAGGTTACACAGTAGCAGTTATGGGTATTGACTTCACTTTGCGCTACTTCTACAAAGTTCTTTTGGATCTTCTGCCCATCTGCAACCAAGACAAGGGGAACAAAATCCGGTAAGGCCACCCCACCCTTTATTCCCAAATCCAACCCCCACCTCCAACCCCCTGCCCACATTTGTTTGTCTCTTCTCAAACCCTCTAGAGTATGCCAAGACCCCAGTGCACTGGCTGTGGTGTCCAGCCTAGTGCCTGAAGCTGTCGATTCCCCACAGAGGCTCTTTAAAACTCTTTCAAATGAATCTAATCAGATTTGCTTCTGTTGGAAAAGAAGCATTCATTTAGTCTTCTCTGCATGCTTCTAAGCCCTCTCTTTTGGAATAAATAGAGATAGACTGAGAAGGATCTGAGGTGGGGATCAAGAAACAATGGGAGGGGCCAGGAATACAGAGATAAGAGAGCAGCATAAAAATGACTGAGAAAGATTGCTATGACACCAACTATATTTTTTACATTTTCAAAGGAAAGTGTGAGTGGTGCTTGGCCGAGCAGAAGTCATCACAGCAATGCACGGTTGCCAGGGTTTTGCTAAGAAGTTGCTAAGGTGTTTGAATGGTTGGTTTCACATTGCTATGCAGTTACTAGGGTATTCTGTGTGGTTATGTTGTCGCTAAGGTATTCCAGGTCATTGCTCAAGGTGTTACTTAGAAAAGTAGTTGCACACCTCTCTTCAGTCAGCCATATGATCTGAGGTATCATTAATGTTTTTAGCACAAAGAGTCCGGAATGAGCAATATTGATAATGATGCTTGCCCTAGCAAGCACCACTAATAAAAAACTACTGATGCAATATTTAAAAGCCAGGAAATAAACAGAGTAAAGAGAGTTTGAGGAATGACTAAAAGACAGAGATAAACTGATTAGAGCTGCATTCCAGACACATCCTGTTATGTTAGGTGCCAGTGGCTCTGTTTTTTCCCCCTCTTTTGCTTTCCCTCTTATTTCTCTTTCTCTACCCCTTTTCTTCGCTTCTTAACTCTGTTTATAGTCTTTATTCTCTCTCTCTCTCTCTCTCTCTCTCTCTCTCTCTCTCTCTCTCTTTGTCCCTCTTCACGCTTCCTCTGTCTCTTATCAGTCTGTTCTGTGAAGGCCTCAGAGTTCTTTGAGATTTAAGGGCTATGGTCATTAAGCAGGATTAGTGAGGTGGAATGCCCTAGTGTGCCACTGCCATCACAATAATGTGATCTGTTCTGAACTGCAGCTGGTACCCTGTGAACAGACAGGAAACAATCTAAACCTACTGTTTTCTTCCACCTTTACCCTCTAAGGTCTTGTTTACATCTGGTATTAAAAGCCATTTTGGGTGGCCAGTGCTGGCAGTAACGTACATCTCAAATGCATCTCCTGGGAGCACCTGTGATGAGATTTGGAGGGGAGGGTCTCGCGCTATTTCTGCGATTAGCGTTTATTACTAATTAGATGTTCCCACATGCTTTTTTGACCACCTCTGGATGTGGTCTAAATGATTGGGCACTTTTTATACCTGTTTGTAGCACTATCCACTTGTAAATGGATCACCTGAAACTGATTCTAAAACCAAGTGTAAACAGAAGTGTCATACTGTATTTTCAAGATCGAGTATGTCCCTGAATGCTGATTGATCTTGTCTGTCTTGGTCTGTCTCTATGTGAAGTTGTTTTATCATGGAGGACAGAGGGTATCTTGTGGCTCATCCAACACTGATCGATCCAAAGGGCCATGCTCCAGCAGAACAACAACATATTACCCATAAGGTAAGAAACCTTCAATCTGAGGCCTCTTTTTGGAATGGGAAAAGAGTTTTCCATTGGCAATTGGCATCATTCTGTTTTCCATGTGGAATCTTTTGTTCTGTAGCATATTTCTTTTCTATTCTAAAAATGGTTATGAAACTGCTGAAGGAAACAGTTACTGAGTTTTATATTAACTTGTTCTGTAATATTAATTTGTTTATCTTCTGTTTTGTTTGACTCTAGGAGCCCCTAGTGGCCAATGACATTCTCAACCACCCCAATTTTGTGAAGAAGAACCTGTGTAACAGTTTCAGTGATCGTACTGTGCAGCGCTTCTACAAGTTCAACACCAGCATTGTGGTAAGTGAAGTTTGATTACCAGTTATTTCATATCAGGCTACTGTAATGCTGCATGCAATCTCAATGTTATGTAAAAGTGGTTGTTAAGCTGTGTCAAGCTTGGTCAACATCATGGATTAATAATATTAGAACGCCACCTAGTGGATGTTATTTAACACCACCTAGTGGAGATTGTAGCAGTCAATATATACTCGTTTAAATCTGGAAATACTTTCCCAAACCAAATCATCACAGGACAACAAATTGCCTTTTTTATTGAGGCTTTTAATGAGTACTAAACTTCTTTCTTATTGCTTTTTTGTCTTGCTATTTTTAAGGGTGATCTAACAAACCTGGTGCATGGCAGTCATTGCTCAAAGTACCGCCTCACTCGTATCCCAGGAACCAATGCGTTCGCTGGTATTGTGAATGAGACCTGTGATTCGCTGGCTTTCTGTGCTTGCAGTACTGTGGATCGTCTCTGCCTTAACTGCCACAGGTATAGTTTAACTCTACCAGTAACATTATGTAGATATGGGATTAGATGTCTGATATGAAGACAGGGATTTATATATTTATATATATATTAAATTGCAGATGGACTATGAAAATATCGTTTTTAAAATGTAAAAAATGTGAAAATTTTGATAAAGGTTCTTCTGACAAAAAGGGTGGTAGTCTTCTGTTTGTCTGACAATGCATAATTTCCCTCATTCCCATGCCTATGTCACTTTCATACAAATAACAGAAGATTAAGTAAAACTGGCACACCTTCAATGTGAGTATTGGCTAGTTTAATTGCTTGATATGGTTTCTTCCTCAGAATGGAGCAGAACGAATGTGAGTGCCCCTGTGAGTGCCCCCTAGAGGTCAATGAGTGTACTGGAAACCTCACTAATGCAGAGAACAGGTAAATTACTGCTGTTCTACAGGAATGTCTTCTGTTGTTTAATTAAAGGACATGGGACTAGTAATCAAACCTTTTTAAATCCTGATACATGTAAGCAGTGTTCGGAGCAAGGGTTGCCCCTTTGTGCTTGGAGAATTTAAAGATAGCTGCGATAGAAAGATCTTTGAAAATGAATCACAGGCTGATGATGGAGCATCACAAGTCCAGATTCTCATCAGCATGCACTGGAATGAATCACACTTAGTCACACACGCATACTTCTGCCTGTCACTTCATCAAGTTCTTGCTCGTCACAATGAATAGATATCCAGCCACCTGTGTCCTCAATTAGCCGATCAGCTCAGAATCATTCCTCAACAGGCATTTAGACGCATTCAGGTTTGTCGTATTATTCCCATCAGGGAGATCCCCAGCCATTTATCTTTCTGTCACTAAGCCATCTGTTCATTTTAGTGAGAAAATGTATGCACGCTTGAATATTATTACAATTAAAAGAAAAGTTTACCTAAAAAAGAAAAATAATCTGTTGTTATTTACTCACTCACATGTCAACCAGACCATCGTACTTGTTATTTATTTACGTTTATTTTGTGGAACAGAAAGTAGATTTTTTCGATGCACCTTTTCAGTTTTTTTATTCAATGACAACTCCATTGTCACAAAAAAACAAACATTTTAACGCCGTTTTAACGCTTATTCAATTGTATTGTATTGGAAACAGACACAAATTGATTTCGGTATTCACTGATATTTTTCCCACATTTGTGCCAAGAATTCACATGCCACACCCCACCTCACCTCACTGTGTCTCTGTGTATGTTTGTGCAGAAACCCGAGCTGTGACGTGCACCAGGAGCCTTTGTCTTTTACTGTAATTGAGCCCAGTCTACAGGACACTCTGCCTCAGTGTATCAACACCAGATGCAGCCAGCGCTTCACCAGCAGGTACGGTTACATCATCCTGTGATCAGCCTGCCCTAACAGGACCTTACCAGAAACACTGACCTCAGAGCAGCTCAACAGGCAGAGAACTGTGAGAGTAAAGAACCGCCTTTCACTTAGCACAGCTAATCTCACATCACTAATTCACAGCCTGTGGCAACTACAACAACAACAGTGTCTGTGCTGTAAGTGCTATAGGCTAATATATATTAGGGCTAATATAAACAATATTAATAATTTATATTAAATTAGGAAATTCCTAATTTGAGATAAACTGCACATGAAATAGAAGAGAACATGAGATCAACCACAGTAATTGTATCTTGACAGCCCTAATATTTCTCTCCTTGTTCGCCTTTCTAAATATATGTATTTCTAAATTTGAATCTACAGATCCATGAAAAAAGGTCTTTTAGCTTAGTTGAGTTTTTTTAAGACCCCTGACCTGTAACTAGGTGCGTTTGAACACATAAACGCACTGTGTTAATGACCTCTAACAGTCACTTATGTATGTTCTGTTTTAATTGTGTTGTTCCAGTGATTGTTTTGGGGTTCTGGACTGTGAGTGGTGTATGGTGGACAGTGACGGAAAGACTCACCTGGATAAGCCTTACTGTGCCCTGCAGAAGGAGTGTTTTGGAGGCATAGTGGGTGCCAAAAGTCCTTATGTGGATGGACTGGGCCTTCTAGGTGACCTACTGCTTCTGTAGTCATACTTATCACAGTTTATTAAAATGTAGTTGAATGTAAATTAAAGTAATAAACCCTGACATGCCATGTTACATGTTAACTCCCTTACTTGTGGTAAAAGACCTGTAATGTACAAACTGATGGTTTATTTTTTATAAAGTAACAGCAATATGATAATAAGAGACACCAAAGCTCAAAATAATGTTTAGTGTTAAATCTGCTGTTGTACAACATTCGTGGATGTCAAAGAATGTAGCAGCATGCTATATTATTACAAAGTGTGTGATCACTGGCGTGTGTCATTTCAGCCACATCAATGGCTTTTGAATGTGCCATTCTTATCCATTCAGTATTGGATAATCTGGAGCTGTTTGTTCTATGACACAGTATTATGTAAATAGCTCTGAGTTGTTGTTATGAGTACTCTAGTTTAAGTTCAGTCGGTGTACTTTACATCATAGGTTGCTTCATAAGTCACACATTTTGCCTTGATTACCTTGAGGACTTTCTTTAAGCGTATGTGCTTTATTTCCTTTGATTTCTCGTGTCTTATCATTATTCTTTGTTTTGGCATTTCTATGCAGATGAGGAGGTGGCTTCTCTGAACATGATCAAGAGTGCACCAGTGGGTCCTGTGGCAGGGGGCATTATGGGATGCATCATGGTGCTGGTGTTGGCTGTGTATGCATACAGGCATCAGATCCACCGCCGCAGCCATCAGCACATGTCCCCTCTGGCCGCACAGGGTGAGTCACAGTTTGATCTCTGAGC
This sequence comes from Botia almorhae, assembly GCA_036877575.1. Taxonomy (NCBI): domain Eukaryota; kingdom Metazoa; phylum Chordata; class Actinopteri; order Cypriniformes; family Botiidae; genus Botia; species Botia almorhae. Next base: position 20,324 of record JAZGTJ010000310.1, read on the forward strand.
TCACAATTGGCTCTTAGTTGAATAGTTACACTTTCAGATGTCCTTGTTTCAGTGTAATTATACATTTAAGCATAGAGTAATATTAATTAACAACATGTGCTAACAATAGGGTTAGGACTAGGGTTTGGTTTAGGGTTAGTTAAGGTAATATGCATAATTTACTATTATTACTATAGCAATGTGTGTGTGTGTGTGTGTGTACATATTCGTGCATGTATGTTTGTATATATGAACTAAAAGAATGATGTCATGATGATGTCAATGAGATTTAACAACATACTTTTATTCGTAGACCCTAGTGGTGCTGAAATTACATGCTTCTTTTTCAAAGCCACATAACACAACCTTTCCTACTCTCTGAGCTAATGGAATATTACAGCTGACCACCAAAGGGAAGAGAGATAAATTAGTTTTATTTTTGTATTAAAGTGATTTAAAGGACCTGGGTTTCCTCTTGCTCTTGCAAGATTCAGCTTCCATATGTGCATAACTAAAGCATAGCTATGACTTGATGGTCTATACAGTTTAAATGAGTTTAAATCAATGTGCGACAAGTGTGCTGTTTTGAGGTTATATAACTGTCTGAGTTGAAGCACCTTTAGTTTGTATCTGTTTGTGAAATGAATAGACTGGAATGATATGTTCCCCTGAATCAGCTCTCGTCAGCTTTATTCATGTTTGATGAATATTCAGCAAATAAATCAATTCAAAGTAAAGTCCATGACACATTTTGACAGCATCAGTCCTTATTTACTGTTATTGTATTAAAAGGAAATAAGGTAAAAAAAATTAATTCTTCCCCTCTCTCTCTTTGTCTCCAGAGATGTCTGTGCGAATGTCAAACCTGGACAACGAGCGAGATGATAGAGATGAAGACAGTCATGAAGACAGAGGAATAAGTAAGATGCCTGTCTGTCCGCCCGCCTGTCACAAATTATCAAATATAAAATCAATGCCCATTTTATCATTAGTAATTATACCAAATTTGCAAGTACATCCAATCTGCAGTATTACCCCCATGTACTGTTAATGCTGTATTTGACTGATTCAATGCTTCAAATTCCAAAGGGATGATAATCCTGTTGTTTTTGTGTATGTTGTGCTGTTTCATTCTTCTAGTCCTCTAGTAAAAGGCAGGCATTCACGCTTACAATAGTACTGTGTCATACTTTATTGATACTTGCCTGAAACAGCTTTGTGTGATGTCATAAGTCTCATCTTCAGAGATGATATGATAGTGTTGCTGCTCTGCATTCTTATTTGTTTATATTTCAAACTGCTTTTTGTCTTATTTACATCATAAAGCTGTTGTAATTAGGTTTTGTGTTTATGCATAGCTATACGAAATCTAAAATGGTAAAAGGACTCTTCATACTCATACCTAAGTTTATAAAAATAAACAAAATGAATGTACAGAACTGCACTTACAATGAATGTCACTAGGGCAACCGCTTGCCCCATTAACTAGCATGGTAAGTGCATACATTTGTTTGTTTTTATAAGCTGAGGTACAAGATTAGACAAAACATTTACCTGTGGTAATTCTGCAACATTCTGCAAACAATTGACTGTAACATGTTATATACCTGGAATATCCTGGGATGTGGATTTTTTATAAATTAAAAACCAAAACCTGACATAACAAATGGAAAACTGACCAGAAACCAGCTTAAACCATGACCATTTGTCCAGTACCCTACCAGACAGTATTAAGCTGTTAAGTCTACACAGTGTGTTTGATCCTAAGGTCAATACCTCAAAGCAACACTCACATGGTGTTTTGGAAGTCAGAATTTTTCTTTCATAGTATAACCTTAGAATCTGTTTTTATTAGAAATATCTGTGTTGCCTGTACTCCCGCAACACACTGTGGTCATCGACCGACCTGAGTGTGTTCCTTGTATATGACCGTTTGACTCTGTGTCTCTGTCTGTCTCTGTAGTTAGCAACACTCGATTCATCGCTGCCGTCATTGAGAGGCACACACACAGTCCAGAGCGCAGGCGGAGATACTGGGGCCGGTCAGGGACAGAGAGTGACCACGGTAAGAATTTATCTGCACTCTTCTCTTAAACTCTAAAGCAAAACGATATTTGCAGATTTGAAAAGATCTCTTTGAATCAGGGATCTTAGACAGATTCAAAGGTGGGACCCCTAAAAGACTGTTCCTCACAAAGGAAGAGTTTTATTGCTTAAATAAAGCACAACCTACCCCAGGACAGGTTTATGCTTGTGTTTAACCTCTTTTCATTGGCATCTCATGGCTTGGGTTACATGGAGTCCACAGTGCATGCTAAATCTGCCTCCCCTCAGGGACGAGGCTTTCTAGAATTCATTGTGTAACCAGCAAAAGTAGAAAGGGTGGCCCTATTCTACGAGGACCAGTGCAGTGTGATAACTAAAGGAAAAAAACGCAGAGAAGTGGGTAGATTGAAAGATAGATAGAACAGTTAGAGGTGGCAAACAGAGTACAAAAGTCTCTCGAAAGTTTCTTTGCTGTATTTTTATTTGGCTAGGTTAAAGGTCGCCTCCCACTGGCTGCTCAGTCATCCAGCTTAAGGGGCCATTTTAAAGAAATATCGATTTGGCTTTTGAGCGCGCTTATGTAGGAATGCGGCATCGAAGCCTTTTCCTGTACGCTCTGACTCATTACCGCTCCACCAACACAGGGTTTTTCGCCAGAAGCTACCGAAAGATCCAAGTACTAGCTTTAGATTGAGGTTTATAGAATTTTTACAAGCAAGAGCTTTCTGGCAGAAACTGAGATCCTTGCCGTAGTCGTTTGCTAGCTTGGCTCTTTGATATGTTCCAGGGATAGACCAGGGATTAATCCAGTTTTCCAACATTTCATGCTTACTGCACAGTTTAAAAGCAAGTTCTTAATTTCTTTTAACAACACAGAAAAAAACTCTCATCTTTACAGAAAGAACTCTCATCTTTACTGAAAATAATGAAAATAATGGAAGAATGACAATTCTCCCACTGCGCAAATTAAAGACTGTGGCACCAAAAAAGATGACAACCTTTTTTAAACTTGAAAAAAACTGCCTGTCAAAGAGCCCAATACATGTAAATATTGTATAATGACATAGTACATGTAATGGATTGTAACATGATTTAATGTGTAAGGTCATATTTACATTAATAGAATCATGATTGGTTTGAATTTTTAAAGCTGGAGAGATGCATTCAGTGGTCAGTGAAGCTGGTACAGGCTGTGGTATGTGTTCTCTGTGTCAGCTCATAAAAACATTGATCAAAGTCTGGATCATAAGAGGTTTTTGACCTTTCTTTCACCTCCGATCCCATTTTAAATGTCACATGCGGCTGAACGTTTGGCCTCTTGACAGCAGGACAAAACCCTTTCTTTACTTTCTGTGCGATACATTTATTTTATTCAGAATGTTTAGTAACATTTTCAATGTTCAGTTTCTCCTTTATCTTTTTTGTAGCTTCTCTGCCACCATACATGCATTTGGTTGCAAGAAACTGTTTAATCTATTATTTATTTCTGTTATTTCATGTTGATCTTTCTGTCTTTTGTGGTGTAGTAAACTGTGAGTGTTTTATACAAGAAATACCATTAAAAAAACTAATATAGAAACCAGAGATAAATCAAATTTATACATTAAATAATATTAATAACTTAAACATTTAATTTCATAGCTAGATAAACCAATATCTATCTGCAGTTAATTTAGAGGTCCTGTGTTGTAGCAAATTAAAATTTAAATGTGCAAATATTCCATATGGCAATTTCAATAATTATTTTGAGGTCAATATGAGGTTAAATATACACATAAAACATACCGTCTCAAGATGACTACTTTTAATGAGATATTTTTTTTATTAGATTTAAATAGAATAGATGTTTTAGGAATATATATATATATATGTATATAAAATGTTCCATTTATCTTTGCTTTTAAGAAAGTTTTAGGAGTTTCATGTGCAGATTATTAGATTAAGAGGGATTAGGAATTATTAGGTTGGTTAGTTTAATGAAGGCTGAGGTGCTCAGTTGTCTTGTTGTCATTAAAGTTAATTTGTAGAATGATTTTGAAAGACTTCGTTTTCCTTGTTGTGCAAGGTTTTAATTTTTTGACTTGACTGTGTTTTATTTATTTATAAACAGGTTACAGCACCATGAGCCCTCAGGAGGACAGTGAGAACCCACCATGCAACAATGATCCTCTGTCAGCGGGCGTTGACGTGGGCAATCATGATGAGGACCTTGACCTGGATACACCTCCACAGACAGCTGCTCTTCTCAGCCACAAGTTTCACCCATATCGGCACCCCCACACACACCACCCCCTCCACTTGCACACGCACCATCTCCAGGCGGCCGTCACTGTACACAGTGTGGATGCTGAGTGCTGATCCCTCCCACCTGTGACCTCCAAACCACCAGCCCTGCCTTTGATGCCACTGATCTCCAGCTCTTGTTCTTTATCCATCCCAGCACCAGCCCTCCAGTCAGACCCTACACCCTTCTGAGAGAGGAGAGAACCAGAACTCCCTCCCTCCCAGGGCACAAGCTCATGGGTAGTGGATGGTATTGTTTTGTGCTAGCTGACTATGGGGGCAAACAGTTGGCCTCTTTAGAGGTAATTGGGGAACAGATTTGGCAGGTGCATACAAAGTTTCTCATGATTGTTTTTTTCAAGGAAACAATGAAGATTAAAGGATTATTTTTCTACTATTTATTTAACTTGAGTTGAGATGGAGATAAATGGATGGGAAAAATTATATTGATTGACTGAATTTGTCAGCTTCCTGTTTGGCCCTTGGAGTCCATTTTTAGGATGTGGCCCTAGATTTTCCTTGCGTGACTGCATGGCAGCATTGAAGGATTCGGTTCATGGCACATTTAAATCATACACGTGCCATGAGATTTTCCTGTGGGGAGAGTAAACAAAGAATTTCAAGGAACAATAGACAAGAATGCCCATGCTGCATATCAAGGAGAGAAAAACAGAGTCCCGCCATCTGCAAATGGAGTCTTGAAATGTGCTGTATTGAGAGGAACTGTCACTCCAGTTTGCTAGCTCCATGCGTGTTTAGCATATGTGACAGTGTGAGGAGAAGGTTTATCTTCAGACACTGTACAACATGACCAAGGTTTTTTGAGCCTCCTGAGTTTAGTCTCCAAACTCACTGCTAGACCTTTGAAATATTTTAAAGATGACTAAGAGAGACTGCTCGGTCCATTGTATTTTTGTCTGCCCCATTATTTTACATTTGCTGTGAGAGAGATAGATAAACAGAATGTGTGTTGGTGCTTGTGTACATAAATGTGTGTGGATGCGTTATGGCACAGATGGATTGTCTCCATTATTGTTATTTTTTTAAGTCGTTAGTCAGTATTGATGCAGTGATATTTTCCAAATCCTTCTAAACCCATGTGCACTTTTATTCAACTGCCTGTCTGCTGAATTGTAGACAATGTGCTCCTATGATTTTAGAGGGATTGTGATAATTGTTTTCAGAATTAAATGATATACCATGTATATACATCTAAAGTAGATATAAATGTGTCATACACTACAAACCTTTTGTCCTTGCCAGAAGTGTTTTATTTTGTCATGGTTTGAGTTCTGTTCAGAACTTCTCTGTAGTTTTTTTCATAGTTGTCCTGCAAATGCTCTTAATTGACATTGGGTTAGAAGTGGGGTGGGGGGAACAGCTAATGACTGATTGTATATTTTGATTCTGTTTTTAATGAATCTGTAATATGTCTACAGAAAATAATGTCAATATCATAAGCCATTTGCCTAAGCATAACTGATCAAATGCATGATACCAGAGCAAAACATTTTTCACATTAGGATGTGTGAACTCTGACATCGAAGTCTTGGTTCATTTTTTCCGAATCTGTTACAATGGCATTTATCTAATTTGGGTGTTTAAGCTGTTTGCCAACTGTTTTAAGCAGTAATTTAGTGTGCTAAATTCTATGAACCATGTGTCAATGACCATTCCTATTTGAGTAACACTTTTAGGAGGTGAAATTGAGATCTATTGCAACATAAAATGTGATAAATGTTCAATTTTAAACGTAATAGCAGTTAGCTTGGTCCTTAAGTGTTATCTGCAGTGCTATCAAGAGGAGCAATACTACATTCAGTATTATAAAAAATGCTATATTAATTGAAATGTTTTATTTAACAGCAGGTAGCATTATTACTTAGTGGTCCTATATTAACTACATCGAGAGAAAAGCTGCTATGCGTGTTATTCAATATCATGCTGTATTTATTTAGTGCATTGCCATTTATTACTCTGTAAACACAATGTTGTGGTTTCAGGTCTCTTAGGTTGGTGTATTGTTGCAAAGCGTAAAGTTAGACAATGGCATTTATGGGGCAGGATTAACATATGAACCCGCTCGCAAAAACAATCTTCTCCAGTGTGACATCACCAGTCAGTTTCTGACCTACATTTACAATTTTGGTCACACACACAAACAGCAAACGAGGTCGTGTTAAGTGCGGGGCATTCCTCGCGTGCTGTCACCGCCTGGATCAGGTGTGATGTGCACAAAAGGACACGAAGGAGGGCCATACGGCATTTTACGGGATTTGTGCGTTAAGGTGTAAATATTAAAGCACAGACGTGTTACGCATGCTAGTTATGTTTATAGAGAAATGATTATTATTGAAAGACATGGTCATGGAAATGCAGAAACGCTGTTGTCATCTCCGTTTCAAGGTTTGCTACACCATTGAATAGCCTGAAACGCGACGTGCAGGACACGGTGAGGATGGCACAAAAATGGGGTACTTTTGTCAAGTTGGGGCCATAGTGGGGAAAGTGGACATCCATTAAAGCTTTGCCTTAAAACAGCAAAATCGGCTTCACGGGTTTCCAGCTTCTTTTACGCGTCTCCCTTTCCGTTTTTTATCGCGAAATAACCGCATCCGAATAAATACGCAGATCGAGTTAATACACTTAACGTTCGTACTTCTGTTAAATGGGCACGTTGTTTACTTCTTAATAATACATATGCATACATCTAGTGCGAATTTATACAATCGTCCACAAAGAAATGCATAAATCGCCAGTGGTTGCGCCTGGGACCACACGCAAATGTATAATGACTCGAATACCGCCGCCCACACACACCCCTTACATCAGATCTCTGCAAGGGGTTCAAGGTTCCCATCACCCCTTTACATAAACACAAGCGAGTCCCAGATGCGCGATCCGTTAGCTCCGGCGCTCACTCGCGCGGGCGCCCACACACTACTTTTCCGAGCCATTGAATTATTCTGGTCTCCACTCAATCCCACTCAGAGACGCGCTGAATCATTTGCTTTAGACACGGCCGTGGGTTCACGCTCAGGTAATTGAGCCGAACGCACGTAGCATTTATGCGAGTTTTCTTAGAAGTTATCAACCTCTGAGGGAATGGTAAATCATCCGTGAACATGATGGATTAATAATACAAACATCGAACATAGTGAGTTGATGAGAGAATATTCATGGCATTACAGTGTTCGAGTTATAACTATATTTTGAGTTTTCACTTGGTCTTTTCGTGGGTTATAATGCAAACTGTTGTTTTAATTATCGTTCTCGGGTCCAAAAAGCCACATCCTGCAGGATGCTTTTATAATAAGCGATCCCAATTCTTAAAGAGTGAGGCGCAATACTCTGTAAATTGTGTTTATGTGGGATGTGAAGCTGGAAACTGAAAGCGTTCATTCAGGGACATTATAAGGGTTCCTATGATGGAGTCTGCCAGAAGATGGCATTTAGCACACCCACGAGAGACGGCAGAAGTCATTCATTCCCACATCGTATCTAGTTTATAACGAATCAAAAGAGATAGCGTTATTTCTTCAGACGTGCCTTGAGAAGTTTATGCCATAGACCATCTCTCTCACCGCCTTTTCAAGCGTATGTTTAACCTCTAAAAACCAACCTGTCCACGTAAAAACAGTTGGAACAGTTAAACTAGAATGTAACGGCTGGGAGACCATCATTAACCAGCTAAAACCAGCAAAGTATCTTAGGCTAGTTATTTCAGATTAGTTTGGGTTAAAATGATCTGCTATTGAAGGATTACTACTGTTACCGAGTTTTAATCATTTTTATTGATGTTATTGTTGTTTCATTAAGTTGTTCGACATGATATTGTTCTCGTCGGAATATTAATATGTAGAGATGACTTTCAAGGCTGTTAATATGCAGGACAGTTCAGAATTAGTTTAGTTTTCTATCGGTGGAGGTCGCCAGCTGTACTATTGTGGGGGTGATTCACGCTACTTTCAAGTGTGCCGTCGATGGGTTTGACTAGAAGTACAGACGCCCACCTATCCGCTCTCTCCGACTCACTTTCCACCGAGCGCTGCAAAATGGCGGCCGCTTCATCCATCCAGCCGCCGAGTGTGCACGCAATACAGCGGGAAAATTCACCTCACCCGGAGTCCGACAGCCCGGCGAGCCGACAGGATGAGGACGCAGCATCCGAGGGGATCATCATCCTCAGAGATCTACCGGAACTGGATCCGGATGAGATCGAAAGACGACTGGAGAAAACTCGCAAAGAGCTGAGCAACAGGAGGAAGATCCTTATTAAGAACCTGCCACAGGACACCACTAACCAGGTAAAGGGATTTGAATATATGAGCCTGACAGGTAAAAGTTACACTGCTCACCAGATTATTGAAATAAAGAGCCTTTCCGGTTGTTTTTATTTTTGTAACTTGATAGTTAAAGACAAAAACTTGCTTTTTAGTTTATGTCCATTTAAATCTTACGTATGCAAAACATCCACCTGACACTAGGGTTTGATAAACTACTACAGTTTATGTATATTTTAGCCAAGATAAATAAATAAAAGGACGACGGTCTAATATTAAAAGTTACTAGAAAGTGATATTTAATATTTATAGTTAGTTTTTAATACGGATAATAAAAGCGATCATATATATTATGATTTACGTGTCGGTAAGATAAAGAGATCAGCGCTGAAACTTTAAACAAAAATCGCACCGTTTTGCGTGTTACCCAAAACGCGATCCGATTTAACATAACACCAAACGGATATAAAGGCACCTGTTAAGTGAAACTAAAACAACAAAAAAATGGAAAATATTTTATAAGTAATATATGAGAGCGCGGCAGCACCCTTGACTGCTTGGCGCAGCTCTCGGATGGGTCCGTTTTAAACGAGCTGCTCTCCGTCTTTGTTGTTACTGGTTCCAGTCTTATTCAGACATGCAAAGAAACATCTAAATTCAGTCCGTTAATATGTGACAATATATGCGTTATTATATATTCATTTGCATAGGACTATCTTTCGTTGATCGGTAAATTGTTATATTACATTTAATTAATAACTTTTTTTAACGGGCATTAACTAATAACTTCTTGTGAAGGCTTTTGTTTGTTTGTCTAGTTGTAGTTTAATGTTGACTCATAGATTGAGACAGAGATCCGGCTGAAGAATAACGCAGTGGTGAGCTGAACTCTTGAGTGGGAGATTTTCATTTCAACGAGCTGATGCCTGCCGCTGCTGCCCGTGGCATTTCCTACAAAGTTTTTCCACATTATTAATGTCGGTAAACATGTCGCATACCTGGGACCTTGAGGGAGCTGTAATATTTCTTCAGCTCCAAGAAAAGTCAATATCTAATCCTCGGTATCATCTGAAAAGATGTCGCTAGGCTTTATCGTGCACTTTCATGTTAGGTTGTCAAGAATATTGCGACTGTTTGAATGATTGCTTTGCGATGTGATTAATCGCAATACAATATTGTTACAGTCTCAGCCGGTATTGCATGTTGTATCATAACCCTATAAACTGTTACAAAGAGGGCTGCACTTTGTAACAGTTTGGTGTAGAGCGTCAGGTGCACAACACCACTGTGATCATATCACATAGTGGTGGCTTATCAGTGAGAACACAGAACACGTCAGACAAAGCATCTCTCTCTCTCTGTCTCTCTCCCCCCCCACCCCTCATTTATACATGCGCAATCACTCACCTCCTTGTACTAAATAATTTAGGAGCAGGTCAGTCACAGGCTGGAGCCAGGAAAAATGTAGAAAATGAAGTCTGTTGATTGGCTCTGGGTCAGGTGACCTCTGATGCACTTTATATTTTGGGCAGTTTTGTTCCCCTCCCTCTTATAAGCTCACTTCAATTGTTTATGAGTGTGTTGTTGTTGGTTTAGGTGTCAGTGGCAGATGAACACTGTGTATTGTAGTGCCTGCTGCCTCTGAATACTCACGGCAGCATTAACATATACAGATATTTTTTTCAATTTTGATAAATGTCAAATATACCAGATATTGTGTTTGCCATTTTAGGGCTGCAGTCATAAATCCATAAAATCTAAATTAAAGTGGAAGTTGGAAGTCATTTGTTACTTCCAACTTAAAATACAAAGTAATTTGTATACCTTTACACAATGCTTTAGATATTTTCACTAAGTGGTCATTTTTTAATGTTTCCCCTTTTCTAACTGAAGATTACTTTCTGTCTGGTATCTTTTTCTGTCTGTTCTAACCTTGGTTTTTACTGGCTGTTGACTCACGTCACCAGACAGCAAAGCAGATTCCTTATCTGAGAGGGATTTTTACATTTCAGTGTGTTTTACCACTTCTGGTCTTCTATGAACAGACCCGTATGTCATCATGTGTCAGTGGAGCAAGTGACAGTAGTATTACCAGCCTTGAAAATAGACGGTATCCCCACTGCTACCTTAGACATCGTGTTAGCCACTGATTTATTCATAATACTATTATTATATGTGTACATATCAAATGAAGGATGCTAAGTGTTTTATTAAATATACAACTGGTTCAGCTGTGGAGGCAAAAAACAGTTTGACAGTCCCTACATAACTCTTTTTATGTATTAAATGTTGTACTATTAACAATTAATAACAATTAATATATTATAATGGGTAATATTGCCCACTAATGTGTAGTTGTGTGGTTGTTGGTGCAAGTATCTCCAAGCAGTAAAAAGCAGGGCGAAACCGATCTGTTAGCAGCTTTCATCAGTGTCACAGGTCTTACGTACAACACATTCAGAAAACAATACAGATTTTAAATCTCACCCTGAACGTGTATTCTCGGAGAGAATAAAGTCTTTGGATTCTTGGTAAACGTGAGCAGTACCAGATGATTAACAAGTGCACATAATTACACTCTTTCTGTGATTAATTACTCTCTCCCTCTTTTAGTTTTAACTTCCCTTTAGTAATTCCTTTCTGTTAACATAGACAGTCTGTCTGTGAAACGTTTAGCGGCTCATGGCCTCTCTGTGCACTGTGACTACACTAGTTAACAAGAGCAGGAGCATTAATTAAAACAAGTGTCCTCTCCGTTCATTTCAGTTAGCTTTTAAACCTTTGCAGGCCGATTTATTGTAATGGAACTTTGCACACACACAGATGCTGGTCCTGACTTCTTGAGGTTTCTAGATCCTCCCTTGAGCTTTCTGCCCATTTATGGGCCATTGTAATGGATGTGTAATGCACTGTGTTAAGAGAAAGCCATAACTGAGGCAGACTTACTGTGTGGGAAGTGTCTTATTGACTCTGATTAGAGGCAGAGCGAGGCAGTACATTGCTCTTTAAAACAAGTAAAGAAAGTGAATTAGACAAAGCACACTTCCAGTTACTAAAGCATTAAACAGCAGTTCAATGTGGTTTGTGTATGGTATTAGAACGCATGCATGTGTATGTTGTCTATTCAGTTTTCTATTTCAGTTTCTGTTCTGATTTTTCGACATAAAGGACATGAATGTTGTGGTTGTTTTTACAGATATTTAAGTATGATTTATTTAGTATAATGAATTCTCATTCAGGAATAGTTCACCAAAAATGAACATTCTTCCATTATTTACTTACCCTCATGCCATCCCTGAATTAAATCAAAAAGTATACACAGCCCGAATCAAATATGGCAGCGATAACATCACATTTAATTGATTCTTGTGTGTCTTGTGGCTAAATGTCGCAACATCATGAAGCAATAAAGATTGGTGGGACATCATTCTATTCTTTGTAATGTCATTTCAAACTTGTATAACTTCTGTGAAGCACAAAAGGAGATATTTTAGAGACTGTCAAAACTGTTGTTTCCATACAGTGAAAGCATAAAGGTTTAAAGGGCCATAAACAATTAAAAATTAAAATAATTATATACATAAAAATGTGTTTCTGGTGTGTTTCATCAAGCCCCTGGTCAAATGCCCAGCAGGTACAGTATGTGCCATGTTGTTTTGTCAGATAACTTTAACCTCTTCCAAACATCTTACAAAGAACTGTTTGTTTCTGCTGAAATGTCATGAAAGTAAATCTCCCAATGAACAGTAATCCAACACAGCCACAATAACGATCCCACACTGTTTCAGTATGTTGTATCCCCTGCTGAATACAGAACTACCCTTTTGTCATAATTCAAGTGTGTCCTTTTGAATGTTGCCTTTTGTAAAAACACAAAGGCAGTGTGGGCACATCTGGTTTATCTCCCCTAACACGTGTGCTAGATGTGACAGCAAGACCTGCTGGGTGTATAAAAGGGAAGAGGAAGAGATTTATGACACAGCGTATGTGTGTGTTTATCTGATAGATACTGTAACAGTGGACATTCTGTATTTGTGGCTGCAGCTGTAAATTTTCATGTCCATGCCTTCATTGTATATATATTTTCACAATGATAAGAGCATAATTATTGCACATTCACTGTATTAATGGTACCATATGTATGTATCTGATTGATCAGTAATAGGTTTATTATTATAATTGTTGTCATTATAATTATTATTATCATACCAGAATAAAGTGTTTGTATTTTAATGTTCTTCAAACTGTTTTGCCAAAAAAGGTTTATGCACTTTATTTGATTTATAAAAAATGAAGAAACCCCTCTAAAAAAGACATTTCATGTCTCAGATTACCTCTAAATGATGGCTGGAGGCCAACTAAAACATTACCCACGTAATGTGCCAGAATTTTTTGCTCCCAAATCTTCACACAAATGAAATCATCAGACCTATGCAGTATATATGGATGCAAGCAAAACAATTTTTTTATAAAGTTATACTAGATAAATCAGTAATGCTTCTCTTGAAATCCCTAGAATGATGCTATATACACAATTTTATGCATATTCATAATTTCTGCCGCAATACTGCCTTCGAGAGCCACTTTTTCACTCATTTCCCTCTCTCTGTCTCAAACCCTCACAGGAGGTCCATGACATTCTACGTGAATACGAGCTCAAATACTGTTTCGTGGACAGGAACAAAGGAACAGGTAAGTGGCCTCCTTCAGTCATTCTATTGCTCTCGTGTTTCTAATGGTTCTGTTCCATCAGAATCCAGACCTCTTTAAAAAAAAACACATTTTTCTACTTAACGCACCTGAGATGTTAATTTCCTGCAGTGGTGAATGAGCACTTAGTGAGAATTGTTTTATCTTGACAATAGGTCTCAACCCTAACTGCAGAAATGTTGCCTGTACTTCTGAGGTAAAATGAAGCGTAGGGATTTTGTGTGTGCTTACATATTTCTGTACTAAAGATGGAAACAAATATATATAATACGTTTAACATCCAGTCCAGTCTTATAGCCTAAACCACCGTTAAATATACCATTGTTTACATTAATGATCTGATGCTCCTACATCCAGAAGTAATTTCAGACAATTGGAAAAGGAAAGGAAAAGTTAAACAAAATATATTGCTTTGTAGTTCAGTTAAACAATCAGCATACCCTCCATTTACATCATAAAATGGATGCTGTTTGTTTACACTGAACTAATGCTGTTATCACACAGGTTTCATTTATTTATTTTTGCATCAATTGTAAGGAATTCTTTATTTTTAAAGCTACATTACATTATCGGCTAAGTAAATTATATTGTAGCTTTTGTGTAAATATTTCAATTTAATGGGTCCTTTTATTGGGTTTACCAGATTCAGTGGTCTACAATCAGTTTTCATTACTCTAACACCTAAAAATGTAAACAAACATTGCTTTCCTCTTACGGAACAGAGACATGAAGTGCCAGACTGCCTTAGTTTGGTATAAACATTGCCTTGTCAATATTTAATTTAAAATAAATGTTTAGTCTCTTTCATGGGTTGGTATTTTATTTTGTGATCAAAAAAGCATTTTGTCAAATACTTACAAAATGATGAACATTTCTCTTCTAAGTGCAGTGGTTTTGTCTCTGTCTGTTATGTTGGGAACAACAAGCTTTGTCCAACATAGACAATACAGTCCGAAGAAATTTCCAAAATTCTAGCATTGTTGAAATGTTCAAATTCATTTTGATTTATTATGATATTATGATTTATTTTAAGGTCATTTTTTAGCTACACGGCACAATAACAATTTCAATGTTATTAAGTAAGTTTAAGTTATTTTCAGTATTATTTGATTGATTATCTTTCTGCTCTTAACATAGTTTTGAAATCAGGAAGAAATGATTGGTTGATAAGAATGTTATTCAAGGTCCTATCCCCAGCCTTAAAACTAATCACAGCCCTGGAAGCTGATTGGTTAAAAAGGATATTCTCCCAAGAGTATTGATTGTTAATCAATGCCCTGCTTGGATAAATCATGGGTTGCCATAAATTTGCCATATAAGACATGTTGCTCTATAAACATCTTTTGCTAGTTCCTCCTGTCTCCATAGTCCTGGTCCTATCTATACCTCTACTTTTTTTTTACTAGTTTTATCTTAATCCTAAGGAAAATTAGAGGTTTAATAAGAATGGTGTACAGACCCTTAACCCAAACCCTAAACTAACCCTAATATTATTCCTAAACCTCTTGGAGCTCTACCTTTCAGCTCTACCTTGCAGCTCCTAAATCAGCTTAGAGTTCACTTGAAAAGTTAAAGTGTGGAACTCATCGGTAAAGTAGATTTTCAGGAGCAGGGATTGAGCATCCCTGACTCAAATCATGTTAAGCGTGTGTACGCTGCATCTGGCCGGGCCACACACGGCTGCTATTAGATTAAGCTTCCGCAGCACAGTTATTACAAATACAGCTCCAGCTTTGACACGTGGGTATTTTGCATAGTCTAGTGCTAACCCTATGGCTGATTATCAACCTGCATCTTATAGTAATGCTGGGATCATGGCCTGCTAAATGTCGTCAGTGCCTAAAACCCCAGGCCGCATGGCAAGCATTCCCACATGCTCTAATTAGCAGTATCTAGGGATAAAGGTGAAACGCCGTGATGATCTCATCCTCCAGCCGTTCTGAGCTTGTCACCTCCTGCCAGCACCCCAGCAGAATCTCCGGTGTCAAGGGTGCCTGCATGAGGTGCACTGGAACAGCAGATCTGTACTTCTGCTTTTCAATACTGGCCTAAAGTTCATTTTACCACATGGGTTGAAGTGTTTAACAGTTCACAGAGCTATTCACACCGCTTACAGACCTGCTGTTTATGGGGAGCTACAGTCTAAGCGCACTTTCACTTGGGATTGAGTTTAACTAAAAGATCCGTGGAGTGTAAAAAGGAATAATGAATCACCAAGAGAGGAAATGAGGAAAGGCAAGGAAATATTGATAGAGACTGTAGAGAAAAAGAATGACAGCTTATGTGGTGAAAAATGAAAAAAAGAAATCTACAGAAAAATAATTTTTGTCTTGCCTGGCGTACAGCCCGGATTTGAAATACGCTCTTGATATACCCGAAGCTGGAGGCTTACAGTAAGGGAATTATGCACCTCTCCCTATGATATAGTTGCGTTGTACTGCATTACGAATGTTCCTAGGCGTTTAAATGATCTGAACATATGCTTTTAAGGCCTGCCAGGAAAGAGCTGCCTTCCAAAATAAAAATAGTGACAATAGCGACAAGCTCTCATTTTAAAGTCTGATCTCAGAGCTGTCATGTTTGGTTTTGCTGGCTAAATCTTCCTAAAGGTTTTCCGCTATATACTGTCTAGACTTTTAGTGCTCAATGTTTAAGCAGTTAAGTTAACTCCTGTTAACGCCTGTGGGGGGGTGGGGGAGGGGTTCAATAATTTACCTCACATAGTACTGTAATCACCATTTTACACCAAAAATCAATATGTTTTGTTAAACTTTTCACAAAACTATCGTAAATATTCTAGAAATAAGGAGATTGTCAGCTATTCAGAGAAAGTCTGTGAGAAGGCTAAACATACTTTAGCATTAGATAAACACACAACTAATTATTTATATTCAACCAAAATTAGCAAAATGCAATTGATGAATTGCTATAATAACATATCGTGGCCCAGATATCAATATAATATTCTATTGCCAGGTCCTTTCCAATTCTCACCCTTACATAAGAATAATATAGAGGCTCTCCACACTCCTGCATGTCACACAAGACACAAGCATTGCCCTGCCAAGCTGAATTTAATAAAATCAGCTCTGTTTCACAAATCCTGCAGGCTTTTATTGTTGACGCCTATTTAGAATGGGAGAAAGTCATTTGTGTGTGCAAGTAAATGTGTCCCATATATTTAAATGCCAAACAAGGCTGGTGGACAGCACTTTCCTTAAGCAGCTGCAGTTCCTTCAGCTTTATAAATGTTTGGTTTGCCTGGAAAGGAAAGCAGCTACTCTTCATGGCTGCACCAGTGGTATGCTTAATCTGTGGAATGTTGGTGATGTAAATGAAGAACCATGTTGTCTGAGCAGCTGCAAATGAGATAAATAGGAATGCCAACATAAAGCTCTCTTTAGGTAAATTATAACTTTTTTTAATTAGAACTCTAACAAAAAGAAGCAATTCTTTGTGCCACAGAGCCACATTGTAAACACAGTGTTTTGCTTATACGTGTCTCTGGATATTAGAGTTACCTGTAGGTGACACAAATGCAGAATTGGTGCTCCTCTGAACTTTTTAGGCTGCGTTTACACCAGGTGTTTTCTACATACACATCAAAAAGACAAGTGTAAACACGCTTCTGATCGAAATGTTATCCGATCAGCGTGTCCTGTTCCAGAGGTAGTCGAGGACGCATTGTGATTGGATCTCAGTGTATTGTAAACGCTATCCAGCCACTGTGTCTGCATTCGCAGGTCGATGTCACGCAAAACCCGCCCCCTCTCTCCCGAACTGTCAGAAGAAAGATGACGGACACTGTATGGTTTTGTGGTACAATCGAGAGGCGGCGTACATTGCAAAAATATATTGATAAATTTGCCTGCGCACGGAAAGTAAATTCTCTGTAAAGAGCGCATATTTTTCCCACCACATCTGGCAACATTCGGATCCATGTTTCTTTTTTACTCTTTCCACAACGGAATCTCCACCTTATTAATAACTGCAGCCTCCTCATTTCGCAGGATTTGTAAAATGGCCCGACGACTGAAAATGTTTTATTTAAAGAAAACTCGCCACTTTAGGTCGACTTTGCACTGGGCCATCTTTTGCTGACTTATTTAAATATTTAAATGTTGCGCAGGAAAGAGAGATCAGATCGGTTATCCAGATACAGAAGTCAGTTAGTCAGTTGATGTTACAAAGTGTAAACGCCCAGTGTCCTGATTGACTGATGATTCGATCTGCTTGATCGAATCACAGTGATCGCATGTTAATGGCAAGCAAATGTAAACGCAGCCTTAGACGTGATCTTTGAAGAAGCATGATTAAACAGTTTTAAATACAGCAGAGACAGAACACAGATGCTCAGGAAGACAGAATAGGTCAGATTAAAAGGTCCACACTTTATTAGTTATAAGATTTATAAGATGTTATTTCCATATTTTCCCTATGAGTTAAACAGGGCTGTGGTGAGTTTTGTGTGAAAATGAAAAAGCATAAGGTTGTGCCTAAAGAAACATGTTTAGCAGAGTAATTTGTCTATACATATGCATTGATTTTTTTTAATTCCATGTCTGTTTTATTCCAGTATATAAGAATCAGTGCAGTTAAAAGCCTGCATGCTGTTGAAATAAGGTGTTGACTAGGAGATCCTGCATACAGGAATCTGTTGTCTTCAATGCAGGAATGTTGTGGAAGTCACACAGGGTGCTGTTGAACTCACAGCAGTGAAAGAAGAGTGTACGCGAGAGAAAGTAATGCAAGAGAACCTCCACAGCAGCCTCTTTAATTGAATTGTCAGTGTCTAGAAGGGCCATTAGAGATAAGACCTTCCTCTCTTCCCCCTCCCGCTCGTTTATAGGACTGCATGGATTTTCCAGTAACATTTATGCACACAAAATCCACTTTGGATGTACTTATTTCTGTGCGCCTAATATTGGTTTTAAGAGTCATTTGCAAAGAAGTTCTTTCCCCATAATTACAGAACAGAGGATGCGTGTGTGTGTGTGTGTGTGTGTGTGTGTGTTTTATGCGCGAGCAGACACGCACTCTCATGGAGGGATTTCGCTCCGGGCTGTTGCTTCGACTCTTTAGGTAATGAGGAATATTTATCTTCCATCTCCTATGCAAAGTTTACTCAAGATTCGCCTCAGTAAGCCCAACAAATTGGCTCAGCACATTGAAAGCAGTTGTTAATGGCTGCGTGTTAGGAAACAAAGCATGTTAATTTAACACGTTGAACCCATCGACGCTCCGGATTTTCCCATCCAGTACAGTTATTTAGGTAAAAATAGCTCATTTGTTTCGATAGGGGCATCCATTCCATGATGGAATTCTGAAGGAATGTGTGGTGTTCCGGACAGGCAGCGGAATTACAATGGATGCGGTGGGCATGAGAATTAAAGTAAACAATGGGACTTTTGTTTAAACTGCACTGTCCAGTAATGAAGACACAAGCATCAAAAAAAGCTTACGTGGTTCGGTTTTTACTGGACTTAATACGCCTAGTCAGCATAGATGGCAACCTATATTATTGCTAAAGTTTCTAATTTCTATGCAACTATTACATATGCGTATGAATAAAGTAAAATATTGCCATGTAAAAATGATTTTATTGTCTTTATTAGTAGCAAAAGCAGTAGCATTAGCATAACAGTACTCTAGATGCTTAACATTAGAGCTTAGGGTATGAGCTTGGTTTGCAAAAAGTTGTTACAGATTGCTTGGCCGGGTGGTGCTACCAAATGCAGGTTATGTCATCCTGTATGGCATCTGTATGGCATCATCCATGTATTTATTTTGTGTGACATGAAAGAATAACTTACTAAATGTAGTTCAATTTTGGGACAAAACTGATCAAGGTTTGATAAAAGTGAAAGTGTTTAATCATGCAATAAATAAATCCTTCTTCCACTTTGGAACTTTGAGATGTGGGATTCATTAAAGGAACGATCCTGATTTTTACAATTGGCTTCATAATTTAATTATAAAACAGGAAAAAAGGAGTTTATCTATTTTATTATAGCACCACATTACTGATATTACTGTGTGTCAAACACATTACAAAATGATGTTAAGAAGAATAAATAGCCTAATGCCATTAGTTCTTGGTATTTGGGTGCTGTGAAAAATGTTGGTTATACCCCTAAGTGTTTTTATTATTGTTATTATTGACAATAGCATCTGTAGTTCTCTTGCAAGCTTTCTGTGTTTAGTAATTTAGACCTCACCTAGTAAATGTCAATTAATGCTTTTCTTTCTGATTAACGTAGTTGAAATGTCTGTAGAGTGGTTTCATGCTATTCGGAGATGTTGTGAGTCTTCTTCAATAAAAGTCTCTCTCTGCTTAGCCTAATTCAGGCTTATAATATATAAGACTTAGCATACAGCCCTGGTCATTGTACCCAATTATTGTGTTCAAAGTTGTGTTCTTTTATGAGCTACCCCAGCTAACAGTTTTGGGTTGTAAGAACATTTTCCTAATGTTTCCATTAAGTAACAAAAATGTTATTCTGAATGTTCAAAACAGCGCTCAAAACAGTTGTTGTAATAAGGTTATTGCTTGGTTATGAGAACATTGTTCCGACTTTTTTAATGGTTCTTTAATTTTTTAAAACCTTCCACTAGCAACCTAAGAATAACGTTTTTAATATAGATATATGACATTAAGAGTGTTCTACTGACGTTACTGCAACAACATTTTTTTAAAAACTTTTGAAAGAACTTTGAGAGAACTTAAAGGAAATTGGCCAACATTCTTAGAATGTTCTCTGTTAGCTGGAACTGTACTATCTCTAATCAAGAGTGGATCATATAAGCACTTTTATGAAGCTCTGAAGTTTTCTAGCATATTTTAAAAAGTAGCAATTACAGATGGTTATGTCAAAGTATCTAATTAAGTAATTAGACCCTGTTGCCCTTTGTGTTGGTTTATGTGGTTGTATGGTTGTGAATGAAAATGATAATTGTTATGAGGTCATAGAATGAGCTAATATATGGATAATCTATTTCAACAATGCTGTTGAGACAATAGCAGGCAAAGCCTAATGGCATGAACTGACTGGGGCACAGTAGCAGCAATTCTGCTAAAAATACACCCCTAACATTTTCAGAATAAATGTTATCATAGACTGTATCATATCAAATCATAGGTGCCAATTCTCTTTGTCTGCTGGTGTTTAGAAGCGAGCGATTTGTTTGCTTGTTTTTAATCAGTGTTGATAATAATTTAGTATGGCATGCTGGTAAATGAAGCATCAGGGTTCCTGAAAGAAATCACAAGCCATGCAGTTAATGTTGATAGCCCATTAAAGAGTTAATGGTGAAAGGTTTTTGAAATTACTTATAAATGCATGACATCAATAACATGTATGACATCAATTTAAACTATATTAAAATATATCAAAAAAATAGTGTGGTATGTAACCAAAATACAGTACATTTTAATTTTTTTAAAAAGGAAACATCACGACAACGTGATAGAAGTCTCTCTGCTATATGCATCGACCTAAAACCTAAAATCATTTAGTTATTGCGAACCTTTTCCATATGCACATATTTTAATAATTTCGATATACATTGTGCAGCCCTACTTTTAACCGAATTAAAACCAGCTCAGCCCAAAGGATTTTGAAAGACAGAGTAGCTAACTGCATGTTTATTCTTACTTTTGTGCATCTCTCAAAATGATGTTTTAATACTTTGTCAGTCCTGGTAGTAGTAACATACTTAGAAACCACCATGTCCTAATGTACAGATCCTTTAAACACTGATGCAGACAATAGCCTAACACTCAGCATCAATGCAACATCTTAAGATTGTTCTCATGCCTTGACAGCACTTCACTGATCTTTCTCAACAGTGGCTTATCACGCAGAGAGACAGCACAGATAACAGCTGAATTCAAGTCCCAAAGGGAGGAGAAGAACACCATTAGAAGCCCACATGCTGTCATTTCACGCCTCGACTCTCGTTATGTGCGCCGTTGTTTGCTATGCCCAGTTTCCAAATGACTGATTTACAGCGCTGAAATTAATTGCAGTGTGAGCGTTCGCACGTACTCCCGACGGACGGTTCATCAGTACGCATGGCTACAAATCATAGCTGTTAAAAACTACCAGCGTGTCACACGTATGATCAATGAGGAAAACGCAGGAAGTGGCTGCCCACACCGGCCGCTCACGTCATGCCACAGTTGCCCTTTGAAAATCATAAATCAGAAGGACGGTTATGATGACACTTGAACACATGATGACTGTTAAGCGGTTTGGTGAATCTTATGAAAACATTTGGGGCTAGGTTTTACCCCAAAATCAAAAGAAAATATAAAAAAATGTTATGTGCATAAAGAAATCGAAGCCGGCTTTTTGGGACCATTAAGATGTGCACAATTTGAATTGTGTGTTTTCACAACAGTTAAGCACATTTATCGTTTTAATTTAAAATAATTTGTAATGGCTATTATTCTCAGTGGTGATTCTCATTAGACACTCATTAATATAGGATAATGTTATAATTATTTACTGTATTGCAATATAAAAGAACTGTAATAAACTATTTTTTATTATTTCAATCAGCATGAAAGCAGTATAACAAAGACTACAATGGTGTATAAATATTTGAGTTATTTTTGCAATTTAAATAGAGTATATATTTTTTTGTATTACAGTCACAAAAACAAATCTATGAATCCCCCACCCAATCCTAGATTACGAAGGGCTGGTGGATGAAAATAATGTCACAAGACAAAAATTGTAGTGGTTTCATGAGATTTACCTGTTTAGGTGATGCATGTAGGTGATGATTAAATGTGGCTGATTCAAACAGCATGAACACTATTGGGACAATTACCCAGCATGCATCTCAGTCTCACTCTTCTGATGAAGATGGAGGGGGCCGCAAATGGTTCCAATAGCGGCGCGGGGGTCTCGTTGTCCACTTGAAGCTTTAGAGGGGCTTTTTACGGGAACGCGTGGGAGTTACTGCTCGGCCCGACAGCCACTTCAGCCAGATGACTGATGCTGGTAAAACAGAAGGAGATCATCATTAATTGATGCAGTGGCAAATGTAGGCGGCTTTAGAGAAGGAACATACCCACTCTTGCACTCAACCATGTACTTGCAGGAGGACAAAGGCCAAAGTCGTGTCGGCTGTAGAGCACATTGCATTTGAATATGGAGGTTTGGTAATGTTAGCATTTAACTGGTCCATTATCTTTTTTGCATGGATTGAGGGGGAATTGCGTTGTGATGTAGTTCACATTTCCGTGTTTTGACTTATGCGAGGGTTGCATGCAAGAGTTCTTGTTTGGATCTGTTGCATGTTTAAGAACATTTCCTTCTGGATGCTCCATGATGTTGTTTGATGTCTCTTATAACATCTCTTATAACTCTTCTTTTTACATAATCAGATCATTTTAACTCAAATTTAAATAGCATGTCCATTTGTTTATGTATTTTGTATGTTTTAAGTACCTATGTATTGAAGTGATACAACTTCACAGGTAAACCTGATTTATAATGCCACCTCATGTCAACCACCCTAAAAATCTGCTATAATGTGAACTGTTTTTATGTGATATGAAAAACAGCTGAAAGCTATCTGCAGTTATTCCACACTGAATTTTAAAATTAAATTTTGTACATCTTACAAAAAACAACATAGGGCATTATTGTTCAGCACGGAGCATTGCCCGCAGATATATACGTCAATTCTCTGTCTCACAACAGAATGCTGTCCATTCTGGTGAAATTGCAAAATAAAATGCAAATAAATAGACCACCATTTCTGACATCCACTGACAAAGTGATGCAATTTTTATTTTTTTCAGGTGAACAAGATTCAAACTTCTTCCGCTTTGGGCAAAACATGTTCTTTTTGGCAACATTAGGTCTTGCTCTAGTTGGCTCCCAAGAAACCCCCAAGAATGAAATACTAGAATCACCCCAGTAAAAAAACTGATACAGGGCGCATTAGATTTGCTTGGGGGTCCTGCGACAGTGACCACGGACTGTACTTTATTCATCACATGTCAAGCTGTACATGTATGCATGTACATGTATGCATGTATGTATGAGTCCCGAGAGCCTTTTTTAACTCAGAAGGTGAAAGACAGGCATCCGTTTGGTCTTTTGCATGTTTCATCTGTACATATATTCCAGATCTATAGCAGCTGTTGGCTTTACTGGGTGTTTTCAGTGCTAATTGACATGCTGAGAGATAGCAGGTGGAGACACCGTGTATGTGTGTGTTTGTGTGGCTCTTTTTAGTGTTAGGTCACATGACCTTAGAATCGATATGGTCACAACCAGGAACTGCAGATATGTACGTGTGTTTGTACAGCTCTGACCCGCCAGTTGACACGCCATAAAGCAGTAGTTTGATCACAGCGTCTGTCTGCGTGTTTGTGGTAGATGTGTATATGTGTGTCTGCTGCCTGCTTGATAATTGACATGCTGTAAAGCAGCAGGGTAAGGCTTGTTTGTGTTCTGCCACTGAAGGCAGCCAGTGGGGGTTGGACACTCTGTCAAGGCACAGCCTGAAGGACCCAAACTTGGCCCGTCGCTGATGGCCTTGGTGTCTGCTAAGATATAACAGCCATCTGGTAATGACACCCAGCCCGATCGGAGCCTAACGAGCCATAACGAGCACAGTGTTAGAGCAGATCTGTGTCGTCTGCTTTTTGCCGCAGACCCAGTTGTAAACGAAAACCACAGCGATTGCATGTGTTTATGTCACAATTGCTGAATCTCATTTTGCATACCGCGTCGTACAGCAGTGTTTCTCAACTGATTTTGCTTCAGGATCTAGATTTTACATCGGACGTCAAACGGTGACCTGATGTAGTAGAAAATTTATTTACCACACCAAGATAAACAGAATCATTCTTAAATAGGCAAATACTAAAATGTATTTGCCTCAAACTTATATTTACTTATATTTATCTGTATTTGCACAGTATTTAATGTATTTGTTTAGTATATACTACACAGTATTCACCGTATTTGTTTGGTGTATACTACACAGTTTATACACTGTATTCTTATATACATTGCATTCATGTAGATCACATTGAAGTCGTTGGTGCAAACAATCCTAATCCTTATCACAAATTAACCTGTATTTAAGAAAAATATGGGTCATATTGTCCTTTACTCTGTGTAGTGTGCTGATAGTTTTTGAGCAAGTAGGCATGTCAAATAACCTGTCCATCTGTCTCATTTGGCTAGCACCTACCAGTTTGGTTGATTATATGGTGAGATACATATGTTGCTTGTATTAGTATTGTTTTTTCCTTTTTCTAGGTCTGTTCTAGACCTGTGAAGCATTTTTGGGTCATGATTCACCAGTTGAAAACCATTACTGTGTATGTACCAGATTAGGATTTTCACAGTGTTCGTCTGTGCATTTTTGGGCTAATATTGCCCACCTTCTCTTGCATTAAACAATATGTTTTCTATTGTCTTTGGCATTTGTAGATAAACAGCAGATGAATAGGAGGTGGAAGCTGCTATGTTAAATATATGAATCTGAAAGTTTAGAAATAAATAATAATGAGTTAATTAGATGCCTGCTCTTAC
The DNA here is from genome assembly GCA_036877575.1 of Botia almorhae. NCBI lineage: Eukaryota > Metazoa > Chordata > Actinopteri > Cypriniformes > Botiidae > Botia > Botia almorhae. The sequence goes on from JAZGTJ010000310.1 coordinate 45,192, forward strand.
AGTATGAGGTATACTAAACAGTCACAGCATAACCTGCATCTTATTTACTAACCACCCACATTCCACTTTAGACAGGCACTAGATGCACTAAAATAGTGAAAACAAGCTGCCTCTCTGTGTAAATTAGCCGTATCATAGATTGCACCTTGCAAAACTCAGTGCTAATTTTCTGGTGCAATTAGCATTGCACTATTACCGTTCACAGAAAGCAGGCAGTAATTAGTGCATGCTAATTGTGCAGCACAATTTGTTGTGCATGTTTGCGCCATGCATAATTCCTTTAGTGCATCGGATGCTTAAACAACGCAGAAGGCACATGCAAATAAACCAGCTAAATACAACCGGTGCAATGCATTTTTAGTGAATTTCCCCCATGCGTTCTACAAAGTGTTCTGTGCTTTCAAGATGCAATTTTATAATGCAATAGTATCTAGTTTTCCATCATCAGAGATGTACTAATCTTACTGTTTAGCAGACATGTGCAATTTGAGATGTAGCCAGATCGCTGGAACAACGGGAAGCATTAACCCGTACAGAAACTACTGTATTAATTATTTTTGTGCCACAAGATGTGAACCATGAAGTTTTAAATGCCATGATCTTTCACACTGTGACTTAGAGAGCTTCATTGAGCTCACAGTGTCAGTGGCTCATGTCACATAATACGGTAACTGAGCGAGTATTACTCCTCCCCAGCATATTATCATTTCAGTGCTATGGAAAAGTCTAATGAGTGTAATAAGAAGGGGGAAACACAGCACAGACAATGCTCAAGGGATAAAGACACTCAGCGCTGTGATTTTAACTTTATAATTGCTGTAATCGTTGTGCCTTTGTCTTGTGATGTCACAAGAAACCAGCGATGAATGCTTCAGTCTAAACTCTGAACATTGACCACAGTGGACCTAAAGAAGCCACACAGACATCTGCCATAAACATCAGTGGCGAAAGACTGAACAACATTGTGCTAGTCATTTTAATGTCAATGACTACGGAGAACTTATTAATGACTGCACTGTACATTAATGAGTAATTTTAGATGTCTCACGACAGAAGAATTATAGGCTTTATGCTGTTACAATAAAGCCCCCTACCACACACACCCCACTCGACTTAGCGAAGAAAATGCTAATAACTGTCACAGATTTAGACGAAGGCTATAATCAGGTTCCTGTGTTTTAAAAATTGGCCATCTAAGGCCTGTCACCAGTAAAGTGGCTGTGATTTCTAAGATTATTGTGTTAGCTATTCTTTGTTCAGGCTGTATTTTTTATTTCTTTTTGCCGCTCATGAAATATCCCAGCTAATATGTACTCAGATTACTTTAGCTAGGGAAAGGACTGAGGAAATGGGGTGTCAAAACACAAAAAATTAAGAAGGTGTAAATTGGATGAACTAAAGTTCAGTGAAAAAGTCAGTGAAGAACCTCTGACATTATATACAGAACCTGTTATCTTTATCAACATTACAGTAGTTATAAAAGGTTGCTGTTATTATTAATGCAGACGGTTCAGCAGACATTTCAAGGGGTAATTAACTTCCGAGGGTGTGGAGAATATTTCTGACCAGTTTTAGTAAACAATGGGTAAAGTCTTTACTGGAAACTAATACCACTGTCTGATTATAAACAACATAAATGTCGTACAGTTTTTGTTAATACTTAAATGCAGAATTCACATGCATAATGTACAGCTTATCTAGCTTTAATGTAAAACACCAAATATTTTCAAACATATGTATTTTCTATAATTTCATTTGCTAATAACCAATAGTAGATTAGTCTTGATGAGGCAGATGAATCAGATCAGTAAAACAGGTTGATTATGAGAATTATCATGAGAATGAGAAACATCTGTTACCTGGTGCTCTGATATTCTGGACATAGGAGTGAACTGTTTATCTCCTGTTAATCAGTCTTAATTAAATCAGTCAAAAATTCTTTTATGTTTGTTAATTAAAGAGGCAGATTTCTTGCATAGTTAATGAAGTATTTTAATTGAAGTTAATGATAATTAAGTGCCTTAAGATGACTCATGTTTACTGGCACAGAGTTATGTTTATAAACTGGGCTAATCTGTACCAAAAAAAGACAATACAATAAGAAATAAAACACTCAGCTGCCCGTGATTGAGAAATGCACATCTAAAAATGTTTAATGCCAAAACAGTTTTTTGCTTGTCAAATAAATTTTATACATGGCAGGTAAAAGTCGTTTTATGTCAAAACCAATTAACTAGTAACAGCAAATTGAAGACTCCTAAAACATGTTTATGAATTGCCGATGTATAAACCACAGACATTTATGACTAGTAATTAGCCATGAATTATTGAATTTTTTTTTTCTCCAGAGTAGTAGCTCTGAGTAAGCTGTGTCAGGAGCTCAACTAATTTTAATAGAGCTCTTTCATTGCTCTTGTTATATAATATGTGGCAGCCAAATTTCTTTAAAGAATCTAAGAGGATGCTGGCAAAGAAACTGGTCAGAGGATTTTCACCCTGATGTTGAAAGTAGTTGTGTAGTGTAGTAGTTGTCACAACCTCACCCTGTAAACAAAAAAGGAGGGAAGCAATATTTCATATTTCCCTGCAGCCTTGATGGTTGTAATGTTGAGTAATAATGTCTGAGTTTGTTCCGTTTGTTCAAGGATTTTTGTTGTTGTTGTTGTGTAAGAATGTAACATTGTTAAGTGCAAAATAGTTTTCGCTACATTAAAATGCTGAAATATAAATATATAAAAGGTCCCACAGAAACAGCATGATGGAAACATTAGCATTCCCCATTGGGAATAATATCTCAGCATTGTCCAGATGTTTTTCTCTGGCCAATATGTTAACTGTTATGCTTGATGAATTATTCCATTCATGTTTGTTACACAAGTGTGACTCATCAAAACAAGTAATTACCTGTGTTCAGTGTGTTTTACGCTAAAGACCCATTTGATTTCCCTTTGAATGTTTTATTAATGTTTTGTCTGTGTGTGTGCGTGTGTGTGTATGTGTGTGTGTCTCACTAGCCTTCGTAACCCTTCTAAATGGTGACCAGGCACAGGATGCCATCCGGAACCTGCACCAGACATCGGTCCGCGGCCGTGACATCACCGTCCAGCTACAGCCAACCGACTCTCTCCTGTGTGTCAGCAACCTGCCCTACACAGTCACCGCGGCCCAGTTTCAGGAGCTGGTGCGTACCTACGGCAACATTGAGCGCTGTTTCCTGGTGTACAGTGACCTTACCGGACACTCCAAAGGCTATGGCTTTGTGGAGTACATGAAGAAGGACTCGGCCTCCAGGGCAAGATCAGAACTCCTGGGGAAACCGCTGGGTGACCGAGCGCTTATGGTGCAATGGGCCGACGTTAACCAGCTAACCTCTAATGACCACCTTCACTCCAAGTGCCTGTGCGTGGATCGCCTGCCGCTAGACTTCGAAGACTCGGAGGAGCTGGCGCACATTTTCTCAGAGCACTACAAACCTGTCTTCTGCCAGGTGAGATGTAGAAATAAACAGGACATTTCATAATTAGGCATCTCACCTTCAATGATGTGGTGAGAAAAGATTTAGTTTATCGAGATTTGCTAAAGTAAAGATGTGTAGTATAGTGGTGTACAGCCCATTTAACAATAGATGAAACAGAGAGAAAAACGACAACAAGTGAAAATTGTTTTAAAATAATGAGGGATGTGTCGTAATAGTGGCATCAGACGCCATGTAAACATACAGCAAAGACAAACAAATCTGTCCCTAATTTTATTAAACTTAACAAGAACATCACTAAAATCCAACAGTAGGTTGACTTTTAACCCTGATGCACAATTAATATTAACAGTCATTGTAAATGTATGTTGGATTGCCGTCTGTGCGGTATTCATATGCTGAAGTGGCATTTCATGTTAACCAGAGAAAGCTATGTTCATGCAGACCTTAACATTGCAATTTGTTTTTTGTAATATTGCAAAGAAATGTCAGGCATAAAACAACACAAATTTGGAAGGGGAGATAACTTTAAAATAGTGCCTGATTGGCTTTATTATAAACAAAGTTACAACTAAAACTTGCATGAGACATTTCTATCTGGCCCAAAAAAATGACTAAACACTTTTAAACATGTTAGTGTCGATTGTTAGCAAAACATTGTTATTTTGAAGAAAACAGCAGATTAAATTGTGCTAGCACATATGGATATGGCTACGGTGAGTGCATTGTGCATTAAATTATTACTGATGTTGCATTTATCGAACTTTACAAGTATTCCTGCTCTCCTATTAAAGTATTCCTTTGCAATGTTGTTGCTACCACTTGCAGTTTGTAATCTGCTTTCACCTTGTAGTTTTTATAATGCTTTTTATGTGAATATTTGTGTGTGTGCTACATTATAAAACTTTCAGTCATTAGAGATATGCTGATTATGGCTTCAGAGATCAAGTTCTGTTGCCAGACATGGCAGCGATGACTTGTACTAAAGTCCTACACAGCCCTCACTCCTCTCACCATTGTGTTAATAAGAGAGAGCTTTTCGCCATGCAAAACTTCTCCAGAAATCAATACCACCCAGGAAAACTATCTTTAAGTGCTGATGCAGGATATGGTTTCCTCAGCCTCCATCCTAACCAAAACCATTTAAGTTGAAGGGCAACACTTACTTTAGATTTGCAGTTCGGGCCAACACCAGCCCGACACAGAAATCAATACTCAATAGTACACCCTCTCAATCCCATGATGCTTTGCAGCAGCACTAAACCCACACCATCTGGTGGAGGGTTGGAGTTGCATCAGGCTCTCAGGACTTTGACCTCAAATTGCATCAACATGCTTTCAGGCCTTTTTAATACTCAAGCTTTGCTTCAAGAATCAATATTGGAGCTTTCTATTGCCGCCTCCAGTACTGTACAGAAATGAGATAAGTCAAGCGGGTGCACAAATGATTCAGCTCATTTGTGTGCGGAAGATGCCGGAAGATAAGATGCAAAACGCGGCCTGCATTGACAGAAAGTGTCTCATTAATATTTAGGATGTTTTTAATGATCTGAAAGCTTCTTTCATAACCGGATAGTGACTGGAAAGAGCGACTGTGTAGTAATGTTCTCCTAATTGAGGTTTGTCTTCAGTGCTGCCTTTTAGAAATTGTTGCAGGGTTTATACAGTCATTCTGTTTTAATACAGAGACCAAATCTAAAGTTTCCTATTAAAAGATTACAATATACTGTAAAATAAGAAGTATTCAGGGGATAGTTCACCAAAAATGTTTAATACTGTCATCATGTAGTCACATTAACCGTAATTGGATGGGCACTGAGGCACTCATTGGAGGCCCAACTGAGACCCTACTAAAACAGGGCCATACCATACAATTTTTGTCCTACGCCCTGTAAAACTAAAATTTATAGTTCTAATCTGATTTAACACATTGACCAAGTACGGTTTTTAAAGGTATTGTGGTGTGAGATAAAATGGCAGAACTCTTGAGTTTATGGCTGTGGTGTCAGCTCTTAAACATGTTAAGAATTGTCAAATCTACTAGATGTGTTCCAAAATGCATTTCTCTCATTTAATTCTCTCGAATCTCGCCTCCTACATCATCTATCTCACAGCCCCCCAACCCTTCTGTCAGGTTTTTCCCTCATGCCTTCGAGACGCTTTTGAGAATGACAGCAGTTATGTTATTAGATGACTCAGCGTGGTCATGAATGGCATGTTCTGACCCAGGTCTTCTGTGGCACATTTGAGGGGTTCACGCTGAATACAAAGACTGACAGCTGGACGCACACAGTTTGTAAGCTTCCACATATATTTTGGTGGACTGTGGATGAGAATTGGAGAGATTAAACAAGCCTGTGAAAGATTTTTGGAGTCGTGTCAGTTTTACCTATATTCTTTAGGCAATTTTCATGTAAAGCAATCAGACCAAGGTTGTTCTGAAATAGTTTTTTTTTAATTAAATAAAATGTATTTTTGTCACCATACAGTGTGATGGACATGCTAATGGAACGTGATTAAAAGTGTACAGTTGCTATGGTTACCCATCCTCAGGCGAACACGACTTTGCTTATGTCTGTTTACCGCCAAGTGAAAATACGTGCCTTACTAACTTCACCTCTGGTTACTGAAATGTTATTTAAAAATATTTGTTGTAGATATGTGTAAAAAGTGTTTGATTTTATGAAAACAAAAAGCTTTTGCTTTTACATAATTTGGGGGAGGTTCAATCTTTAATGAAGACTGTCTGACCACCCAAACCCTGCCATAATTTGTGTTCTGGATTAACCTGTTTGCACATTTATGGTTACTTGCTTTGAAGTTTTTGTTTATTATACAGTTTATACAGGGGTCATGCATTGCAGGTCTTTATACTATTGTAATATGCGACTTGAAGTTCACTTTATTAGTACATATTAGTACATTCATGGAAACATAATGTATATATATGTAAAACATGATTTATTTCCACCCTTACGCTCTGTCACAAATGCTGAGATTTGGTGCTATGTCTATTAATTCAACTGTTCATTATACTTTTAACTTGCTTTGATGCATCTGTGATCTGACGGCAAAACGGGGAAGACATAAGATTTGCTCATTTTGGCAGCCTGGTTTTAACAAAACATTTTGTTTTTGCAGTGAGGATAAATTATTACGTCTGAAAGTATTGTTTTAAAGTTCAATGACCTCTTGTATGTCAAAAGATGAAGGAAAATGTGATTCCCCACTGCATGATGCTCTCTGTTTGTCTCTGTTTTTCTTTTGACTGACATGAGGTCAGCTCACCTGCTGGCCTGTGACCTCTCTGTAGATTTTGGCTGCTGTCACAAACAAACGGACATGCCACTTTTCTAGACAACTTTTATCTTGACTCAAGCACTTGATGACACATATCTACTTTTTAAAAAGTAACTGTAATTGTTTCATGTATGAAAATGTTAATATTGATCCCATATATTTGAAGTGATCTGGCTTTTAATGCTGCTGCATTATTAATGACATAATCATAATTTGTTTGAAAAATAAAGTACTGTACAAAAATCGAAACTAGTCACAAAAAAAGCTTAAGATGTTTATTAATGTATTGCGTTCATATATACATATTTGAGTTCTTGGATTCTTTACCAGAACATTCCTTGCTATTAATCATAATAACCAAGTAAGATGTTTGTATAACCAAGGTATCCTACAACAGCCGGTATGGCCCACTCAAAGATCTGATCACACCGTCATTGAGCCAGTCTGGGATTACATGCAGAGACAGAAAAAACTGAGACAGCCTAAATCCATAAAAACTGTGGGAACATCTCCAAGATGCTAAAGCAAAAGATAAAAATAAACATCTTAAAAACATTTTTTTTTAAAAAGCATCTACCGTGCCCAAGACTTATGTTCAGTACTGCATATACACTCATTTTTAAATTGACGCTTTTAAATTCATCCCTCATTGTTTATGTATGTGATTTTTCCCTATATATTACTATTTGTTAGAGTTTGTTCAGTTCTTAAGTTTGTGTACTTAATGTTAGGTTGTGGCGTGTATACTATAGTAAATAGTGTATACTATTTACAATATTAAAATACATTCTCATATCCTGGTTTAGTGTTCAGACTGGAGAGACAACTTTAAATAAGTGATTTAAAGAAATATTTACATATACAGTACTGAAGGGGAAACCTCAGTCAAATCTAGGAACCAGAATGTCATATAGACTTGGGTGACAGTGTCTCTTTCGGGTCTCTTTTAAGATAAAAGTGGGTTCCTTCGTCACAAAGGCCCCTGGGGGACCCAGTCATAGGAACCAGTTTTGTATGAGCAATTTTTTGAATGTGAAATGGTTTTTCCTGCTTTTCTATTTGCTGCTGCTAATGCTAATAAATACAGCCTTTACCTTTATGAACCAGCTGGTGGATATCTGCATGTATTTGTGCTTTGTTCTGCTCAGTCCATGTCCTGTCCATGATACAATATTTTACTATATGGAAGATCTTAGGCCGGGTTACATTAGATTGAATTTTTTGGACTTCTTCACTGCCTTATTGTTATTTTTTCATTGATACTTTCTTCATTGATACTGCAGAGCACCCCCACCTTCCCAGAGTCCCACTGGGGTCTCTGTATTGCTCTTAAAGGTCAGCCATTTACTATAGGAAATAGAACATTTCTGAGCTAGAGGGAACACACCATGCCGATGTCCAGACACAATATTTGTTTTTGATAAAGTGCTTTATGGTCTGGTATGCTGTTGGTGTTTGTGTGTTTAAAAGGAGGTGGTGGCTATATTGATTTTCCTGTCCTGAGGTCAGTAATAGCTGCTGGTTGTTACAGAGTCTGACTGCACCTATATACAGTGGCGCCCTATAGCCTGACCAGCCTCTCCTGACTGTCTCGAAAGCCTTAATTCATTAAAAGGTCTAATGGAAGAAACTCATGGAGTGTCATTATTGTATTCGATTTGTGTCAGATGCCCTGCAGGATACACATTTGTGACAGCAGTGATCAGTTTTGGCAGAGAACAGTGCACATACAGACAGGCGCAGATAGAGAAAGCAAGAGAGAAAGAGAGAGCAGTTCACCATTTGTTCAGCCAGCAGGTTTATTTAAATTATTTTGTGCCCCAATTTGTCATACAAAAGCCTGTCACCATATTTTGCACGAACACACATTTTCTGTGTTTATCTAATTCATGAATCCTGAATGAATTAGTTTGTCTGTCTGTTTGGTCCCTGTTGTAAAGACAAGTGCTGTTGGTCACCAGCATATGTTGTGTTTTGGATTCTGGTCCCCAGTAGCAGTGCTGGTGTTCTGGTGTCCCTACTGGGATTCTTAACTAGCTTAACCAGCAATGTTCTCAGGTCAGCCAGACTTAACAGAAAGATAAGGTTGAACAGTTAGACCATAGTCAGACTGGCACTAACCAGCCTTAATCAGCTTGGGCTTGCATGGAAATGGCGGTTCAGTGACTGATTCCTTCTCATCTGGAGATGTTTTTGTTTGTGTTTGAGAGTGTGTCAGACCAAGATTAAATGGAGAGTTTTGTCTAAATATCCCACTTATATTTCTCCTGATACTCAAGTAATCTGACATGTGCCTCCTGTGGAGTTATTAACAAAAGATCTTAACAGTGTCTCAAACTGCACTCAGATTTGCTAAGACACCGATACTTATTTCTCAAAACTAAAATTTGCTCTCATTATGCGTTTAAACGTTCTTTTGAGACCAGATTAACTGTACTATGGAATACATGATTTTATAGCTCTTACTGTATATCAACAGTTGTCTCATTTGTTTCTTTATTCATTATTTTGTAGTTTAATTTTAAGAGAAACAGCTGAAACAATGTCGATACATAAACATACAGACTCCTGAGCTATGAAGAAGCAACCACTGAGCAATACATTTTCTTGGTTGGGTAGAGTCTGACATAGGTGTGGATTTGCTGGTTACTGTTCAAACACACCACACACACACACACACACACACACACACATACACAACAGCTTGACACTTATCCAAATGACAAATGCTTTTCTTTCTCTATATTTAGACTTTTACATACACTGTCCTGACTGCATTATAACTGGCACAGATAAGCCCGGGTTCCTCCGAGACATACCGCACCACTTATTACTGCCAAGGGCGTATGCTGTGTGTGTGCGTGTGCATGCGTGTTTGTGTGTAAGAGGGAGAGAGAGACAGTGTGAGAGAAATATCCAGGCCACTGTAGCACATTTTACAGTTTCACTGTTTCCTACCTCACCCTAAGTGTGTATATATACAGTAAGGTTCAAAGGATACAGTAGGATTGTTTTTATCTTGTCCTTTAATCAGCCTGTCTTCATCTCTTGCACTTAGATTATTACAACATGTTCTACTTGTACACTTCGTTTTGCATCTTCTCTCTCACCAGTACATTATCCATTCATTCACTCGCTCGCCTAGTCTCTTTCGTTCTTTCCTCCCTCTACATTCCCTGAGGGGTCTCATTTCCATTGGACTAACTGCCAATAGCTGATCAGTTTCTTCCACCCCCTCATTTCTTAGAGACCCTCAACTCAACCTTCACCTGTTCTCTCTCTCTCTTCAGGCATTTGAATCTGCGGCTCCATATATTTTAGCTGAGCTGTAAAATATGTTTATAAAATAAAGACATTTTAGCTGAGCTGTAAAATATATGTTTATAAAATAAAGGCATTTTAACTGAGCTGTGAACTTGTAAAACGACCAAGATATACTAAATAATATACAGACCATAATTAGTCAACACATCTTTCTATTGCATTGTCCTAAATGTTCAAAATCACTCGATTGGTGCATTTTGGATGTTTTTTTTTGTCAATCTGTAAAACCCTTTGGAAACCAATTTAAGTTCTACCAGTTGAGCTAGAGGAGCACCTAGAGCCAAAATGAGTCGAGAACCATTACAGATTTTTATGTTCTGTCATGTAGTTTTTTATTTTAAAGGCCAGCCCCCACTGGTTCTACTAAAGAAGGTACTGGTGGCATCATCTCTAGATCTTCTCATATGTCATTCTGGAGCCCTGCCTTAAAAGCCAAACCAAAAACATGATCCATCATTAGTGAGGTATTAAAACCACTAGCGTCCAGAGGACATACGTGAGGAGAGTGGGGTAGATGAGTTCTTTCCACTGATCAGTCTATGACAGTTGGTGAAGATGTTTTGATGAAGCACCACTGGTCTCCCTAGGGTCCAGTTCACAGAAATGACGCACATAGAAAAACACAGAACCTCACAACACATCTGGAATGTGTGTGTGTGTGTGTTTACTTGGGCTCATGTTCTTGATGAGCCTGTGTGATCTCTTGTAAAGACTAAAAGATTCAAAAACACTGGCTGGTAATTGTAATGGGAATTAGAGAATTTGTAGCCTATTTGCAAGTAAGGTTGCAAGTAAAATAAGGTGGCTAATTTTAAATGTTTTACACAACAAGGAACAAATAAGACGTTTAAGAAAAATGTTTTGCCTACTTACATGATATATGGAAAATTCTGCTTAGAAGCAGGTCACCCTTCATTGGCACCATATTGACATACTACATGAAGTAAACATATTATTATTGCTTTCACACAGTACTCAAGGCACTTTACAGAGCATAAACTTCAAAGCTAAACAAAACAAGCAAACCAAGCAATATGACAACAAAGGCAATATACTAACAGGCACAACATAACAATGTTATTGTTAATCAAGGCTGTGTGATCCTTCGGTAATAATACAATGAGTATGTAAAAATACAAAATATCTAGACATGCTGTTTCTGCAATGACCCAGTGCACTCAACAGCTTTAATACACAGATTGAGGATGAACACAGTGGATTCAAGCGCAAACACAAACAGTGATATTCAGTTATGAGGTCTTAAGTCATTTGTAATGTTTAAAGTTTTACCAACCAGAAAGTGCACAAATATTGTATCCTTAATTTTGCATAGCATAGCATATCTTTTGCTTTTATTATTTAAAACTTACAGACTTACAAACACCACAACCGGAGTAATGGAAAGAATTATAAACAAGGAATTGACTTGCCTCCTAGAAACACGGCACATTCTCTGAGAGATGGAGTCTACTTTTAGATCTGGACATGACTGGATTAATGAAAGTATGAAACTATGTCATCTGTGTTTGTGACTAGCCATGCATGACTGTTTTCAATGTCTTAGCAAAAATGTTACATCCAGTGATGTCAAAGGTTACAATAGTTCTTTTTAGCAATTACAGCAATTACAGTGTTTTTTGTAATAAGATCACAGTAGCCACAGGTAAACCACATTACTGTAGTTTGATCTGTATTCTGTAGTTATAGTTTCTATTAAACTTTGTTTTTTATTTGTCTGGCACCAGTGTTTTTACTGTCTTTAGCATGACTCAACAGTTCATTTGTATAATATTTTTAAAATATGGTGTTATGTTGCAAAATGAATCATGAATGTTGGATTTCACACTATTTCTAGGTTACTAATCAAATGAGCACATTTCTGACATTGACCTTGTAACTCCTTTGCTCAAAAGATAAGGTTTGCTTGCTTCTATTGACGCACACAAGATGCTTTTTGGAACATTTTCAAATCATGCCGAGATAACATGGATCATCAGGTTTTACATAAACTTGTGGAGTCTGTGCCAGCTTGAGCGCACGCCGTCATTAAAGCAAAAGGGAGACATAAGCCACAGAAGCACAGAAACAAATATTTTAAAAGAATACTGCTGTTTTTTTTAGTCTAAATGTTTACTCACATTATTATTGTTATGTAACTAGTGATTTATTGAATAAAATGTATTTAATAAGTATTGTGGACCTCACTGCATGTATATAAAACGTTCCAGGAATAATACTCAATAATTAAGCTTCAGTTTTAGTTTTAATATCAAAGTAGTGCTTTCGAGGAAATTTTACACTGTGTCTGGTTTGACGCTATGGGGAACCCCTTCAGTGTGACCGTTGTCTGAATTGAATTTTTAATCATGACAATCCTATTGACCCACAGCAGTGCTTGATGCACATCTGTGAGTGTATAAGGGCACCTATAAAGCATGTGATTCACTTTTTGTCTTTAAGAGCCATTGTTTTGTTGTGCTCATGTCAAGGGGCAATGGACCCAGTTACAAAAAACTTCAGAAAGTGCGTGCCTCTGTGTTATAGGTTTATGATACCTGAGGATACACTAACTGTGTGTTGTGTCCTCACCATTCCATATAGTGCTGACTTTCTTAAAGACAATGTATGGCTTACGAGCCGATGTAGCCAATCCTTTATGCAGCTGTCTCAGTAGTGTGTGTCATTGGTGTTCTGACACTAACCCAGGGGGCTGGTGTTTGAGTCCCATGCCGAACACCTCCCTTGTGTCTAATGTGAGCTTTTAACAGAGCCTTGCATTTGAGCAGTGGTCCAAGAGAGTTCTTTTTGTCACCAGCAATGCATGAGTACAGTGTTTATGGTGAGTTTGCTTCAATATGGACCATGTGGCAGCCACTCCCCTCAGCATGGCGCAGTTCCTAGTGCCTTCCTCATAGCGTCAGAACAGACGCAATGTTGAGTTTCCTTAAAAGGGAACATCTCTCTGTTACGTATGTATCCACAGTTCCCTGAGAAAGGGAATGAGGAAACTAAGGTTAAATATGTAACCGAAAGATATCTGTCAATATTTTTTGCTGCTATTATGTGACACCGTCTGTGAAAACCCAGCTAAGTAATTTTTTGTGATTTACTGTTTTAATGTAAAGAACAGATAATGTAAAGAACATACTGTGAAAATATAACCTTGACATCTTTAATATTTACTAAGGCCATGTCAAAGATTGAAATCATTATAAAATTAATGATTGAAATCAGACTTTGAAGCTCCTAATCTCATAATCTAATTATTTTCACAGAAAGGGTCGTATATACAAGATATATCCAGTTGATTATTTTAATGAAAATCAAAGTGGTTTATATTCTTGTTTCATAAACTTATTAAAAAATGTATCAATTTGGGTTATACCACATAAGATCTATTGAGCTCTAAACACTATGGGTGTGTGTGTGTGTACACTGTAGTTGGCACAGGATGAAGGGAGTCCGTTGCGGGGTTTCGCTGTTGTGGAGTACGAGACGGCGGAGCAGGCTGAAGCCGTTCTGCTGGAGATGGACAGACAGTTGATCCAGGGTCAGGAGATAAGGCTGTGTCTCTGTCCTCCGGGAACCTCTGGCCGCAGCACACTCGCTGCCCTCATCGCTGCTCAGGGTGTGGTGAGTAACGCACAGACTCAGGGGTCACATGACACATCTTTATCATAAAACGGCAAGTGGTGAGGGTTTCTCGCACATTAACATGCCCTCATCACCGCGCACACATGTGAACGCGCTAGTGGCAGTTTAATTACAGTATTCATTGGAACCCCGCTGTTTCAAACATCTTCAGACCTCTGTTGCATTTCCGAGGCTTGAAATAAACCACAGGGATATTTTCATCTTGCTGGACAGGTCCACATAAACCAGCTGCCTGTCGAAAATACATGTGCAACACACACAAAAGAAACACAAGTGGGGTTGAGCATTAGCCAATGTATGGTACTGCAGCAGAACATTTGAGGGTGTCTTTGCGACAAGATTATTTATGGATGAGTTTTACCCTCTTTAACAGTAAGGCACCACTGAACACACAGTTATTATCTCAGATATCTCAGATAATGTTTCTCAATGTTATGATAGGACCGATATTTTTTTCAGGCAATCCAAATGTAATGGGACATCGTTTTGTAGTCAGATACAGTATATTGTTGAGGGCAGAATGATACATCTGAATGTTAATTGATTTAACTGCTGTATTCCATATAGTTTATCAGGCCTGTAATCTAATTTTTATGAAATACATTTTAAACACTTTGAAAGGGTTTTACAAATCCATTATTTTTTTCCTGTGTTGATGTATGTCCTTTTGAGACAGGAAGTTAGACCAAGACCTCAAGGGACTTGTCCTGTTTTTAAATAGCCAATGGCATTAGATCTGCATGCTTTTGCTAGTCAGAGATAGGCAGTCTTTGGTAAGGGGAGATTTTGAATCAAGTTTTTATTGAATGTAAATTGTATAAGCATCTGCATGCATGATAATTAGTGAATATTTTTGGACTCTCGAATTTAAATGTATGCATCTACTAAATGTTGTTTTTTGCTTAGGAGCACAAGCATATAGTTGAGCTCATCTGCATACATTGACAAATACAATATATAATGAAATATATGAAGCATGGATGTTGATGTGCTGGTGTCCCCTCCAGGCTTCCTTACTAATTTAACCAGGATAAGAGATCAGCTTCTCTGTAAAATTCCATGCTGACTAACTAAAGATGACCCTGATTTACCAGATAGACCTGCACCCATCCAGCAGTAACCAGCATAAACCAATAGAAAACCCTGTTAATATAAACTGGTCTTTTAATCAGAGATACTGTAGGCTTTTCATTTTTCTGTCTTCTTTTTTTTCTCCAAATACCCCTCCCAGATAGAGCAAATGCAAGCTGACATTTCTCTGGAAGTTCACCCCTCTGAGCAACAAGCATCACTTTATTCTCTATGACTGTACCACTCAGACACAGACTGTGAGGCCACAAGCCTTCCTTCAGTCTGACGGGGTTTTGCTTTCTTCTGTGAGTGTGAGCGATATAAATTTAGTGCTGCTTGGGGACTAGCAGGTGCCTGCACTGGCTCTTCTCACTAGCTAATGTTCTGGGAACTCTTATGCGAAACCGTCAAGGATATGTGCCTGCTGGTTATATCAGTCATATTCAATAAGATGCGAGGCAGACTGGCTTTGCTTTGCCTCTGCTGCGTCTCAGTTCTTATCATACGATTGAACATTGACATTGTTCAGCATATTTATTCAAGCAGTTTGGCACTCAAGGCTCCTAACAACGCCCTTCAGCCGTTACTGTATTTACAATATAACTCGACCTTGAGTGCCTTATTGCTTTTATTAAATACTAATCACATAATAAGAATAATAAGCACAAAAATGTTTATTAAAATGTTATTTTTAGAAAATCATGAAATGCCATCCTTCTGTTAGAACATACAGTCCCTGACATTTAATTAACAATAGGCTACAGGTACCACGCAGTCATACAAAAAGCAGCTGACCAATCAGCATCCAGGATCTTAATATCTGTTTAATTATCTTGGTTAGTTACAGAACCAGATATTGTTTCAATGTATGTAGATTCAATAAATGTAAGCTTAAATAAAGTACTCAAGCTGCAGCTTATGAGTCTTTGGAAGCACATCAGAATCAGAGCTAATCCACCTCTGTCGCGTCATGCGGGGTACATGATGGAAAATGGCTCTGCTTTTGCATCCTCTCCATGTACTCCACCTGTCTTCTGCTTCACCCATGGATGTAATTATTTAGATTCATGCTCAACTGATATGAGCTTTTTATTGGTTGATTGTTAAATGATCACATTTGGTTCCCCCAGTCCTGAATAGGTGGTTACATTCTTGGCTTTACCCATTACAGTATGAAAGCACCGTAATGTGTATGCGTGCATAAGCATAGTTGTCTGTGTGGGTGGGGGAATAGTAGTCAGCAGATGGAGTTGGATGGAGTGTGTTTGGGATGCATCCACACCTCTAGCAGACATCAGAGATCCAATCAGGGGTTCAGCATGTCTGCAAGCATCTCCCCCGTGCCAGCAGATACACACACATGCTCACTCACAGCCGGGGCATAAACATCCCAGATAAACATTTAACAAGACAGAATATGTGAAGAGGAAACTGTGGGTATGTGTTGTTAACTATAATTGGTGGGATACGTGTGGAGCAATAAACTGGACCTGAAACTCTTTAGAAAAAGAATTCTTCTATTCATTTTCTATCAGGTTTACTAGTTTTGCATTCCTCTTATTTAAATTTGGGACATGGCTGAATGTTGCAGTAAACTTCAAAATTAAATCAAAAATATATTTGTGTGTGAAAATTTGATTTGTGGAAATTACCAAGAATATTGTAGCGCTCTTCTTCATACAACTTTTAATACACTGCAATAATTTAGTAACAAATTGCTGTTTTTATTCTTTGCCTATATGTGTGTTTTTGTAGATGTTGAGCAATAAGAAAGGTTTGCTGCCTGAACCCAATCTGGCCCAGTTCCTTAACAGTATGACCAACCCTGCTGCTCTCCAGGTCCTTATGAGACCTTACCCTACTGGCAAACGAGGAGGTATCTCTCTCTCTCTCTCTCATACACATACACACACACACACACACACACACACACACACAAACACAGTGTCTCTTAAATGTCTCTTTTCTCATTAGTCAAATGCTTTATTAAATATTCATGAAAATACTTTTTAAAAAAGCTGTTCTTCAAACAGAACCAATCCGACCAAAAGTATGTCCTACAAGTGTATTGCAGTTGAAATGAAATATCTCCCATGTGTTTGCATATGTGTGTGTGTTCGCTGAGAAGGATTCTGAGCAGATTTTTCTCTTGATGAAGGCCTAATCATATATTAAAATGAACTTTTCATTGGGTGGAAGAATAAATGAGCTGAGGAAGAAGTGGAGGACGGAGCTTAAAGAGAACACACAATTACAACACTAAATATAGCACATGATTAAATGTTAAACTTCTCTACCTATTCCGGAGCAATCTGCCATTAGCCAAAGCTGGAATTTTGGTGTGAGGAAATCGTGGGCCACCAACATCGACCACGCTTTCCTTCTGTCTTCTTTTGAAGAATTGCTTTAGGTTGTTTCCTCTCACATTAATCACTCTCATTTTGTTCTCCCTTAATTTATCTGCTTGGTTTCCCACTAGGAAAGTTTGGTCGACCTCACAATCTTCCGTTCCTGCGGCCACCGCTGACTGCCGCTCTGCTACACTTAGGAAAAGCACAGCAGGTACTTTCTTTCGAGATGGGCATCGTGAAGATGTTTCTTTAAGTACAAGAAAATTTTATGTCCCAGGGGTTGATTTGTATTTCTGAAAGTTCACAGGGCTAGAAGTGCCCATAACTGAAAAAACACTCTCAAGATCAAATATAAGTGGACACTGCGACATGAATAAAAATGATAATAGCACAGCAATAGTGCAGGATGGACATTTCTTACGTAATATGTTGAGACTTCAGCAATAGGGTAGAAGGAAAAATCTTTTAGGTAGTGCATTAACCACCTCTCTCTCTCTCTCTCTCTCTCTCTCTCTATGTCTCTCTCTCAGAGTGCCATTCTAGGTAACGGTCTTGTTCTTCAGAATCTTCTCCACATGCAGATGGCCCAGCAGCAGCTGTTACAGATCAAAGACAAGCATGTTACTAATGTGAGGGTGTGTGTGTCTTCATGCGTCTCAATCATGTGCCCATAACCAAAACACCACTCCATTTCAGTAATGTGTGTGCTAATGCAAGACTAACATCGCATGTTATGCAGCATCGGCCCTGAAATTGTATTCAGGTTTATTCTGTGAGGTTTTATTGGCCTACATTACATTCTGTTGTAAATAATGAGAAAACGTTCAGAAAAGCATTATTTAGTTACATTTTATAAGTAAGTATTAGAACCATAGATCTCAACAGCATTTTTAATGTATATTTGAGGCTCTGGTTAGGAAATAATAACACAAGAAAAAATTATGGGAGAAGAGAGAATGTGTGCAATAAAAAAATCTGACACTGTATGCTTTACAAACCACTTTACAAACCTGTCATAAATCTCCTTTAATGTATGCAGCATTGTTTTTGTTGAGTGTGTGTTGGTTTGACGGGGTCAAAACAATTAGTCACTCGCAAAGCACCGAATACAAGTAAAAAAGGGGTTTTGTCAAGTAAATAAAACTTGTCTGTTGGTTAGTAAATTTATTAAGAACTGCAGCATAATAAATGGTTTTAATCAAATGAATGAATAATAGCCTGACCCTCGCTGATGTAAGCAGCATGCGGGATTCAACCATATAAACCACCCACTCAAAAAATGCACAAGTAACACATCTAATGACTTTTACCTCAGTGGAAGTTTTATCAACAGAAGTTCATCTTGGATGCCAAAAGTTCTTCCTATAGAATGTGGTGACGTGGAATATTTATTTACATTAAACTACCAAATAGAAAATTCAGGGGAAAAAATGCTAGCATACCGTTTTAATGAGAGATGGAGGCAATACAATACAATTTTGCAAAGAATAAACTAAAATAAGACACATAGAAACACATTGTTATAAGATAAATGCATGTTTTTTCAAACAAAATGCAGTTTCACGGCCAGCAAGACGTAATTATGGCAGGTACATTTTCTCAATTCAACCGCCATCGGCAGGTGTGGCGATGTTTTTACCCACAATCTCTTTAGCTAGCACACAAAAGCTGCTTGTAGGTTTTAACTGAAGGTATTTTCATGATAAGCCACATCCTCATTTCTGACCTCATTTGGCCACTCTGTTCTCTTTTCTCTCTCATTTCCCCTCAGGTCCCGGGTCTGCTGGGTGACCCCTCCCGGCTGCTCCTGCAGAAGGTTCTGGGTCTACGAGCTCCTGCCCCGGTTCCTCTGGGGAAGGGGTTGCTGGGAGATTCCCCTACAGGTGAGTTTCCTGTTGAGTGGTCAGGCCTGTATGCCCAGTCCTACAGTCTCAGTCGCCACTGTAGAGAAAGACATTTGCATTGCAAATCCTTCCGCTGTTTGAAAGCTCCATTATAAGCAGTGAGAGGCAGCAGCTTTAATCAGTGTTTATTTCCTTTTGTGCACCTACAAAGACTGTGTGTGTGCAAAGTATGATATATGCATTCATCAAAGCAATAAAATCCTTTGAAGAGTATGTTTGTGTGCAGGGTCATTTCTATTTGAATTTTAGTGCTATGCAGGTGGGTGGGAATAAATATACTTAGCTATGAGTGTTACTGTGTGTCATAGCATTTAATGTAACTGATATGTCCAACAACTTCATCTGCCTTTTGTTTTAAAACAGCAACTTTACCACTTAGGAGACATTTACCTATTTTGTGTTTATGGTGTACAAGATGAAAATGTTGTACAAGGAGCCCAGTTCACACAGACTAAAAATTCAGTATTATGCATGCCAGGCCAGCAGTTGGTAATTCAATTCAAATTTATTTATATGGTACTTTCCATAATGTTGCATTGCTGCAAAGCATCTTTACATATGTAAAAAAATGGTGTCATAATAGACTGAACACATAATAGGCATGCTCATGACATCACTATTTTCTCATATTTGCATTTTGGAGTTTTTAGGCCCAAAAATCATTGTAAAATAACAAAATGCTTTAAAAAAAGGACGGTTTTATTTGAAAACAGCATTGTTTTAACGCCTCTTATATACTATTACTATGTACTATTTTGAAATTTACAGTTTTATTTTCTCATTTCTTTCAAAATGATGACATTATCACTCACTACCCATCCTCAGTTTCAATACTTCATGTAGAGAAAAAGCCATATTAAACTTAAAGAATTATACTGTACCTATTTACTGCCCACAAAATCATTTAAAAAATGTTTTGTATGTCAACACCAGACATGTCAATACCATCAGATATGTATGACAATGCTTAGAAAACTAGGCAGTATCAAAGTCAGTCTTTAGACTGAGGGACTTAATCCACAGATTATTCCAAAATAACTCAGCCTTCATCAGAAAGTTCTTATGAGAATTCTTTCTTGTTGCCTGTTTTTCTCAGTAGTCAAGAATCAATGTGGAATGAAAGCTTATTTACCACCCTAATGTTCAGGCTTGTCGGAGACCTTGTACTAACCAGGCACGACACAGCAAGATTTTCAGCCACAAGCAGTTTGTCTGTCCACACTGAATGTAGAAGTGCAGCACGATGCTGTAAAATCACAGCCTATCAAAACAGCATGTGCAGTTTTCTTTCTTTGTTCACTGTCTCACACTTGTAACACCCTGGGTAAAACATGGCTGCTTTGTGGTTTCTCTAGGAAAAACTGTCAGAAACATTTCTCAGCTTCCACAATCAATCTTTGCTCAACCATGTTTGAGGTCCATGTTATATATGAAGAGCGAAAAATTAATCCAATGAATTGTTGCTGTAGGCGGGGCTACTAAAAACTCTGATGAACCTCTGAAAACTCTTGATTCCGTCACTTAGCATCTACTGATTTTCTTTGTGTCATAGAGTTGGGTCAGGACTCTTCTCCAGTCACATCCCAGGGTGGAAGCTCAGGGTCTGGAATGTCACACGTACCTGGTCGTTCACATGGAAGCTCCACCACTGAACAGAATGGGATCACGCCTCTATCAATGGCTTCGGAGAAACAGCCCACACCCCCAGGAACAACAGGGGGATCTGTAAGCACTCAAACCCAGCTGCAAAACTTCCTCCCGGGAATTAACACACCAAGTCTGGGCTCATTGCTGGGGAACACAACGCACAAACCTCTAGCCAACCACCACAGCACAAGTCCACAGTCTAGCACTTCTGTTACAGTAAGCCTGGTTGCGTGTTCTTGACCGATACTGTCCTTTTATGCTCTTTTCTCACCTAAAAAAGATAAGATAAGAAATACTTTCAGAGATTTAATTTAGGGATAATGCACCCAAAAATCTATCATTTTCTTTTGGCAGTGGTACACAAATAAGATGTCAAACTACTGTCAAACTCCAAAGAGTACAAACAAACAAAAGTAGTATATATACACAGTACCACACCTACCATATTCCCAGTCTTGTGATATAAATATTAGATTGGCCTTCCAGAAAACACTGTTAATTGCATTTGTGTCTTTATCTGTTGTACTTATTTGTCCTGTTTGTCTATCCTTTGTTTTGCTTGAAATCCTAAAGTAATGTTTACAGAGGACTTAGTTTAGATTGCAGCTTATTTGTTTATTTTGTAGTATTAAAATTAGTTTTAAGTACTCTAAAATTATTTTTGGATTTACAACAAAAATGTTGATATCCATTAACCTATTTTCCAGCAAAAACATTTTTTATTGTGATATATATATGTACTGTTATTGCAATATCATATCGTGAATTTTTGATCAAATCACTCACCCCAATAGAGGAGCCATTAGCATGTAGAGTTAATGATATCAAACTTATTGTCTTGACATGCTAAGTTTTGGGTGATCTGTTCCTGTAAATGTGTGTACATATATTTTGAATCCATTGTTGGCTGCTTTCATCATGGTTGTCTTAGTCACCAAATACTAAGGCTTCTATTCACCTGTTAAACACATACACACATATAAACTCAGACACACGCTCATGTTTTTTTCTGATATCCCTCTGTTGTTCTCTAGGAACTGCTCTTAATTCATGAATCATATTGTTTTGTGTGTAGCCGGTGGTAAGCGGCACATTAAAGCCATTGCCATTGTTCTGTCTGTAGGAGTCTGTATTCAGAAACAGCACTCAGCCAGCTAGCAGAACGCAATACAGACTCTGACAGAGTTCTGGACCCTAATGACAGACTGCTAGAGCCTGTAGGCTCTGATTACTCACTGCATTTCCCTACGCAGGCTAATGGAGAGCTGTCTTCTGTTCCGCTTGTATTAGAAATAAACGGCAGATTCTGTGCCAGTACTTTTCCATGTCATCCCGTCTCTTAAAATGCTATTTGAAACCTGTGAACGAAGGTTCAATACAGGTTCAATACAGATTAAGCTCTGTTAACTGCATCTGTGGCTGTTCGCTGTCGATTGCCACTGAATACAATTTTGACTTGTTCTTCAGTTTGCAAAAACAAGTAAAAATCACAGTAATTCACTTGCTCTGGGCGTCTGTGAGGTGATGCGTTGCATCAGAATAACATTTAAAATAAAGTTCAAAATATATAAATAAATTATATTCCGAGGATTTTAACAGAGCTACATTTTCTGACCTTAAAACAACATAATTAAAATTGACATTAACTTTGGGTGCGTTATTGAACTTACTATGCACAATTTATCACTGCATGTTATTTTACAGATTTTCTTCTGTTGAGATAATTCAATCTTTGTGGATGGGGAAAAAGGTATTAACCACCAGTAATATCACAACCCATTTTTCACAGTCCAAATAAACCCCTATAGATATAACCAAGCATAACCCTGCATAAGTGTTTCTGTTTGAAAATATTTCACTTTATAGAAGTTAAATCTGTTGTGAAACCCAATTCATGCTGTCTTTGAAGCTACTTCTCAGTTTTGGAGGATACAGTGGGTGACATTTTAATCTAACTCAGTGATGTACCAGATTAGCAGCTGAAATGCCACATTATAATATGTTAATAGGTCTTCTAAACCTTGTCTGTAACTTTATATATATCTCAATACTTTTCTTATTAATTACTTAGACTCAATCCACCTGTCAGACATCTCTGTTGGGTGACCCTCCTAAAGAAGTCAAGTTGCCTTCCAACCCATATCTAAACCTGGCTAGTGTGCTTCCTGGAGTGGTATTACAAGGTAAATGCACACACAGAAGAAGACTCAGTTCTCCGAAACTTTGGACTGTGTATGTTCTCTATCAGCTCTCTATTTGCAACTATTATGTTTAGAGTGTACCACTGTTTCTCAGTGTTCCTGTTCAAGGGCACAGCCAGACTGCAAGACTGCAGCCCACACCATGAGTGTCCCTGAGAAGGCCCTGATTTACATCACTTTGTCTTTGTGTGTGTGTCTCCTGCAGCACCCTGCAACAGTAAACCTCAGACTGTGCAGACTCACAGTGGGACATACAGCGCAGTCCTGCCCCCTGGCGCTCATCCACCCAGTCAATATAGTACAGAGACCACGCCTGCTGAATACACTCACCAATACACTCAGCAATACACACAGGTAAATGCTACACCTGCTTAAATCACACAGCAACGAAAACCATATGTAAAAACTATGTAAAAACTGGCGGACTACAATCCACTCACTAACTGTCTGATGCATATTGCACAGAATCTAGACTTCGACAATCTGGAAAGCTCTAATCTGATTGGCTGATTTTATGTAGTTGTAAAGCTCACTGGTTTGCTAGGTTAGTGGAATCAAAAAACAAAATTTTCAGATTTTTGAGGCAGCTAACTAGATACCCACAAGCATAACAGTATGTTGTACTGTTTTTATTATGTCTGTGACAATTGTAGAAGCAGAAATTTTAGAAGTAGAAGGTGACAACTATAGAAGGTTCATTACTGCATTACTGCATTTATAGAGTCTCTTGCTCTATAAATTGTTGGTTCTAAACATGTACCAGACCTTTTGTCATTTAGTCAAATGTCTGACTTTGTGAGACTGGCAATAGCCACAAGCTTCTTAAACATGATTTTTTTCATTTTTCACTTCTTCTATGCCCGCCCGCCCAAAAACTCCTGTCAGATTTTAGGAATAAACCTAAATGATGAAAGTATTTTGCCACTATGAAACAGAGACACACAGACGCTCTGCGTTTACTGCAACAATCAGTCAGTTTTTCCCTTAGCCCTGCCTCCACATCGCTTTCTCTCTCTAGTTTTCTCTCCCCCTTCGATCTCCCACAGTTCCTCCCACAAATTCTGGATTCCACTGAGCCCCAAACATGACAGCAAAAGCCAGAAAGAAGAGAGAAAGGAAAAACAGTTTTGCCGTATGCTCAAGTGCACAATAGAGTTTGCTGCTCTGTATAGGGCAACACTTTATATTCCATTCACTTGTCAGGTTGTGCCTGGATAGGACCAAGGAGATCTATAATAACTGGAGAAAGCATTTCATTAACATTCGCTTTCATCTCAACAGCAGCTAGATTCACAACCAATCACCTGAGCTGTAAAATGCCATGTGACTAATCACTCTGGAGCCACTGGAAAACTACATGCTGATTGGCTGAAGGCACCACAGTAACATGAACAGCCCCAAGCCCTTTACAAGCAACTATCCTAAGCTGTAACATGAAATGCAATAGGGAAAAATATCTATTTCACTTATTTAAAAACCCTCAGAAAGCCAAACATTAACTGCTACACTATCTAACAAGGCCAAAATACAAAAGAAATAGGAATGTAGGGATTTCAGCAGGCACAGAGGAGAACATACACGAGAGGGAATGAATAGGAGTTGCAGTCCACCCACGGTCTCTCAGATCCCTGCCAGTGTCTTTAGGGTGATCCCCTACTCATGCCTTGGCAGGGAGTTTGGAGGAAAAGGAAATTTAGCACGATTAAATGGTTTAAATGTGGGTCTCCCTCTCATTACTGCCGGCGTTCCTATGACAATACGAGAAGGAGTGGGTGAGGGTTGGAGGAATGGAAGGGGAGCGAGAGATGCAGGGGGGAAACAGGAGGGGGGAGGAAGATTGGCTGCGAGTTGTCTGTCCCATCTGGTCGCACACTCCCACACACTCCACCAGCTTTAGTAAAATGAGACAGCGAGCTTTCACGCTGTAGGCGTCCAGAGAGAGTGTGCTGGGAATGGTGAAAGCACTGATGGGAAGGAGATGAGAAAGAAGGGGATATTTTAACGGAATGCTAGAAGAGAAATCTCCACAAACAGATTAGGCCATGAGGTTAGCCAGATGGAGAAAAAGAGAAAGATAGGAGCAGCAGCTGTTTTGAGAGACCATGTGGAGAGGGTCTGAATGCAGAGTAAAGACTGAGCATCAGAGGCAGCTGGACGCAAAGAGATAAAACAGGGGAGAGGAGTCTTAGAGAGTCAGACACAGTGAAGTGAGTCAGATTTGTGAGGAAAGTCAGTCAGTGAGATAAGTCAGGGATGGGTGTTCCTTTCTGAGTTATTGCAGACAGACTGACTATCAGTATAAAGTCTGGTCAACTTTTTAGCGCATTCTATCTATGGTCCATCCACTTTACCTGTGACCACTTTAAAGCTTGAAATGAACTTGGTGCCTAAGAGCAAATATCAAATCCCGTGCTCCTGAGGCGTCCTAATAATTTATAGGTATAGGATTAATGGAAATGTCAAGATAACGCTTTCTCCTATTCTTGGGTGAATCAGTCGGAAAATAGGATATACTGTGACCCTGAGAGGAAAATAGAATCTGCCACTTTTGTATGCAGTATTTATCAAACGGCCAGGGAATGTATGTGGGTTTGAGATCTGAGGCTGGAGTGTGTGAGGCAGAAGAGTCAGACATGCTTCATCTTTAGGTGATCTACATGTATAGTCTTCATACTGTTTAATTGGTTCATCTATGTCTCTGTGTGACAGGAAGCCATGCAGCAGTGGTACCAACACTATCAAGCACAGACCTATGGGAACACTAACCAAGAGACCACTGCAGTTACCGAGTGCACAAAGGAGCAACCTCAGGTAAGCAGGCCCACACCCAGGCTTAATACTTCAGTAATGTGCAGTCATTTTTCTTTCTCCTGTACATATCAAATCAGATTCACAAGTATAATTCTTTATTGCAAATAATAGTTAAGTTACATCATTTCATGGGGCCATAGTCCTTCATATTGTGTGTGTGCGTGTTTGCCCATATTGTGTAAAATCTCACCATAATTAATAATGTATTATTACGCAATAATTTGTGTAAGACTTTATGGAAATAAAACATTTATCTATGAAAAAGTAAGAGTCAATTAAAAGTGACAGAAACAAACGTGTGTGTGTGTTTGTGTAGGTGGTGGTCACCTCCTCATACGGAGACTACAGTTCGTACATGCATGCTGTCAGTCAGTACTATTCTCAGACACAGATGAGCCAGGCAGCTGCTCAAGTCTACCAGCCCCGAGATGTCAGTAAGGTACAGATACACACACACACATTTACTTGTCCGTCTAAATGGGGACCTATTGTTTTTATGCACAGCTAGTTATAAACACTGTAACCTAACCCTAAGCCACACACCCTAACAGAAAACATTCAGCATTTTTATACAATCAAATTTTTTTGCAAATGAGGATATCCCCAAAATGACATTTCGCTCAGATTTGTCTTTATATAGTTAAGTAAACACACAAACAGAATCATGTCATGCTATGTTAACCATCTTAAAAATCTTAAATCTTAAAAGAGGAATGCATATATACTATATACACTATCAATTCAGCCGCCGAAATACTATATAGTCACCATGCTGCCCATACATCTCATATTACACACAAACATAAAGGTTAAAACATTTCCCAGTCGTCATTCTTGTGCAGACAGATGTCAAAAAAGTCAAGCCAGGCCTTTCACTCTGTCTAAATGTCTTCCAGCTGACACCTCATCTGTACGGCTAGAGATCACTCTATGACTTACTGCAGAACCTTCAGACCAAAATAGACCAGAAATGTAGCCATTTATTTCTCCATAGCCCTATACAGAATGTACATTATATATACTCAGCAAAGATGTATACTGATTGTTAACTGTTTCCATTAACTACAGTGTCTGTCTTACCCAAAAGAGTCACATAAAATAATTACAAGTTAAGAGAGGCTTTGTGTTACCGTTGGTTTACCATGGTAAAGTGTTGTTAAACATGTTAAGTTTTTAGCTTTTTTGTGGCAGCAATATGAATTTAAAAAAAGACAACATTCAAAATATTGTAAAGCAATAGTAATGTTAAAAAGATTGATAAATATTTAAGATTCTGCACTAATTCTGCACTACTAAGTGACTAATCAAATAAGCAAATTTACAACATTGACCTTGTTAACACCTTAGTACAACAGATCAGATTTCTTTGCTAGCACTGAAGCAAACTAATGCTGTTTATAATATTATCAGATGATGCTGAGATAACAAGGATCATTGGATTCTGTGCCAGCTTGAGTGCAAGCTGTCATTAAAGCAAAACGATGCATACTAGATAATATATTTTAAAAGTCATGTACCGCATATTCAGTTTTTCAGATTATTAGGCTGATAACGTAGCTAGATTGTACTAAACAAATGCAAAATTACAGCATTTTTATTAATGGTCTTAGACTTTTGGACCGCACTGTTTGTATGTATTAAACAGTATACTGCATGTAACTGCAGCATAACTGTATGCAATATACATACAATGACAGTGTACTAGCTAATTTATCTCTAGACTATTTGATCTGTATACACGTGTTGTGGTTTAAGTGAGTTCATGTTTACGAGTGTGTGTGGTATTGACGTGGAGTGCACAAGCTTATGTAAATGGAGTGTCAGGTTGTGTTACAGGTTACACCAGTCTCATAACATTCAGGACATGATATATCCTGCTGAAAACTCTCCATCACTCCTCAGTACACCAGCTGGATGGGTGTGTGTGTGAGACCTGTAATCCAAACAGCGGGGTCACTGAGTGTGTGTGTGTGTGTGGGGAGATACAGTATGTGTATATATAAATGTTTGATGATGTCACTATAGGAGGTGGAGTTGAAGACACCCTTGAGTGCTCCTCTGCATGCCTCTCTGAACGGCAGCGCCCAGCCTCTTCTACCCGCTTACAGTCCCCTTCCCATCATGCCTGGCTTCATCACAGCAACACACACCCACACACCCAGCCCCGCCACACAAGCCACGCCCACAGCCACAGACTGGAACCAGTACTATTTTGTGAGTGTATATTTCTAAATAATGCGTGTATGTGTGTGAATTTAATTTGTCAATAAATGTTTATCAAATTTATTACATTACTGCTTTTTTAACTTTTTTAAGTTAACCGTTTTCCCAAAATTTTCTGAAGTACCAGGGCCTGCTGTATCTGGAATACACTCTAGCGCTGCCCCTGCTTTCCATAGACATAATGACTTTTATACTGTACAAACTGTATACTCTATCCCTTAACCCTCGCCCTAAACAGAAACCTGCTTTTTTATATTTAAAAAAAAGCATCATTTAGTATGTTTCATAATCAGTTTCCCTCATGAGGACCACTGGCTTGTCCCCACAATGTAGGTGTGTGTGAGTTTGACCATTCTCATGGGGACATGTACTCCCAAAAGTGGTAGAAAAACATACACACACACACACACACACACACATATACATTAAATGTAATTGTGATTAGTTTTATATCATTTAATGTGAAAGTTGATATAAATCTTCAATCTTCAAAGTATACTGGTAATCGGTACACAAACAGTCTTGTTCCCTGAGAACAGTGTGTGCGCGCACATGTATCTTGCCTGTTTGTTGTAAAGGCAAAGCGGTAGGAGTCCAGCAGTGCAACTCTATTCTTTAGATGGATGCAGAAGACAGGCACGTCGAGAGATAAACACCTCTAACTGCTGTTCCTTAGAAGACAGACACGTCGAGAGACAAACACCTCTAACTGCTGTTCACCAATTTAACAATGGATGCTTTATCTTTATCTAAGTCAGAGAAAATTCCTCCGACGCATGTGCGTGGGTTGATTGAAATGGTGTCAGTCATTTACTGTATATCATGCAAAAATCCTGTCAGTCATTTACTGTATGTCACACAAATGTAGCATAAAAAAATCTCTGAGGCAGTGAATAGAGGTAATGTCGCTTTCAAGAAAAGTCAGTGGTGAACTACTGTTCTAAATAAGTTTTTTTCCTCTCTCTTAAGAGTCAAGCTCGAGGGCAGAAGCGAGAATACCCCACACTGCCAGCACAGGAAGTGACATCAGAGGGACCGTATGTAGGCCAACACTCACAGGGTCTTGGGGGCCAGTATGCTGATTACTTCAAAAAGAAGAGGATCTAATATAGCTTACACAACTCTGTGCACTATGTTGCTGTTGTCATGTCCAGGCCTTAACACTTAGTCACCTATAGCCAATATTTATTAGATTGTACATTTTATTGTGATTGGAGGTCTTCTCCTCTCTGAAACTTTTATGCGGTCGGGGTACTGTTTATATCTCTGTCGAAAACCAGACAGGACCTCTAAAGATAGTAGACTGTGTCCTGTATGATATAACGGTATGATGCTTTATGGTAATTGATGTTTCTCTTTTTCTGTTCTGCCTTTGTACCTCTCTCCCAGGCGGGACGTACCATTCCACTCCAGAGGGGGGTTTGTGTGTCCAGGTTTTCCTGTAAATGGTTAAGGGCTGATAAAGACAGAGCTACACTCAGAGAATAACATTTTCAAATAATTTTTTTCTTGACAGGATAGGGCATAGCTGATGTATATTGTATATTCTGCTAAACTAGTGTATTTTTTACCGTGTACAGATAATATGGGAATATTATTAATATTATGTCTTGCTTAATGTGTCATACGTGTATTACCTTGATTATTGATGCGAGCAGCTTTCCTAACCATATAGGAAGTGCAAACGCGTATACACGGCAAACAGCATTAGACATTGTTCATATCTTTGATGATTAATCTTTCATGCTTATCGTGAAGCGTCTCTGTACATACTGCTGTATCTGTAGGAAAGATCAGCCATTCTGAATACTGCAGGAGCCTTAAAATACAGACATGGCTAAGGCAATAACCTCTATCTTTTTTGGGTAAACTACAATATACTTCAAGGTCACTCCTGTCCATTGAGTGTGAGATGACCTCCCCATAACTTTCAGCGCTACAATGCTGCCAGATTTTATTATAACTGTAGGAGTATAAATACATTGTTACAATAGTAATAATCATCTGTTGTCAGAGAGAGGTCAAAGTGGTGTACATGGGTTAGACAGCACTATACATAATGCCTGTGCTCTGTATTTCTGTGGTTTAATCTCTTTGTAAATCTTTAATGGAAAGATTTTTTTAGTGCTGTTACACTGCAAAAGCGTAGTTGTAATGGGTATCTTTGCTGTTCTCCAGTTAAAATATCGAACCATCATTTCAAACGAGCTAAATGTACATAAGTGAAATTGCATAAAACATTTAAGACATTTTTAGGGAACATCTTGTGGATTATCTTGTTCCGTGGACAGATTTTTCCATTTTTTTCTCCCGTTTTCTAAATTTAGAGACGTTTATGCTTTAAATAGGTGACACAAATCTGCCAACGAAACAAGACAAAACTAATTCAAGTCACAATTTCTGAAAAAAAAGGTTGTTTTTTTACTGGAAAACAAGATACTTATTAAACATTGGACTGTGTACTTCATTGGTTGCTGGTTGGATGCAGTCTGCCAGTAGATCGTCTTAAAAGGAGCTGTTGTTTGGCTTTGCCACTACGACGCACGTACCGGCCTAGTGCGTTTATCTGTTTGATTAAGGCTACGTGCCTTCTTTTTTCTACTCTATTGAAGTGATTGTCTTAGTTCTGCTCTCTCTGAAAGCTATACTCTCACCTCCACAACAGACCGACGATAGATTTAAAAAGCCTCTGTTATTGTGTCCCAGTTATTTTGCTTTATTGTGTTATTGACTACTATAAAGACAATCCTGAATTCATAACGGTACCCGAGGCTCTGAGACTCACTTTCAGCATCTAAGCACAGAGGCCTTTTCTGAAAGAATTATTAAAATAAACATGTTAGAAGTCAGGTTTTGGTTTACATACCTTTGTGATCAGTTTGGTTTGTCCCACAGTGGCTGTTTTTTAGATAATCAGAAATGAGATTTGTTTCAAAATGAGAACACTACAGGGATTATTAAAGCACATGTACTTCTGGTCAGTGCCCTATAAGACCTCTCATAGCATCTTCCCTCTACTGTAATAATTCGCTAATTTTCTTCAAACGTACCACTGCTCCAAATGAAGGCATGTTTTTCCTGTTATTTTCTTAATGAAGGAAAATCTCTTGAAATTGTTTCCAGAGAAAGACGAAGGATGGAAAATTGTGCCTACTTGCTTTTGTTATGACCCTAGTATTTCTTGATAGTCTGCAACATATCTATACTTGTAAGTCAAGGCCGTGCATCATTCTGATTCCGCACTGCAAGGTCAGCAGACCTTAATATTAGAACGCCCATCTTTGAATGTCATGAGTGTGTGTGTGCTTGTATCTTAAAGCTTTTGCAATACCGTGTCTCTTGATGTAAAAGGTACAGTCACCTGTTTAAACATGCAGGGGTATTAATACTATTGTGCTTTGTAAACACATTGCAAGCTGTTTTTAGTTTACCAGTTTGTTGTTTCTTTTTCCACCTTGAATTAAGATTTTGCAATATTTTATATCCAAACTCTGTTGATATTGCTTTACTGTGAATAAGCTATTTTTAGGAAGTGGAATTTCAGCATGCAAATACTTCTGCAATACATGAAAAAAATAAAGCAACATTTTCTTTTTTTTCCAGTAGATGTGTCAGCACTCACTGCTTTTAAATATTTAAGAACAAGAAAATTAATAATTGTATTTATTTTATGTGTATTTATGTACATTTCCCTTGTTGAATACTATTTTGTTGTTATTCTTTTTAAGGATAATAGGTTTGGATTTTAATTTTGAGCAGATGGGTTCGTTTTGCATTCCACATTAAAGGACAGGAGAATTAAGCCTGTTTTTAAGCTTCATTCTTTGTTTCTATCCTTAATGCCATCGTGCATCACTATAAAATGGATTTGAAAGCAACATATTATGTTTTACAATATTTCTTCAGTGATAAACCTTCAACTCAAAGATAAATTATTTTCTCTTCTCAAAAACAGTGTATAAGGATTTACCATAATCTGATAATCAGATGGGAATTAGTGCGTCTTTAAACAAAGCCTCCCTTCAGCCAAACAAATAACAGCACTGAGGCTTTAAAACTATAAACTAATTTCAATATATGTACTCTAATCTTTACAACTTCCCTGATAGAAGCATTCCACACTTTTGTTAAATCAATTTTAGTTTGCATTTAATTACATTTTGATAAAAAACAGAACAGACAAAATACTAAGGTATTTTATAGAAGGAAACGGTTAATTCAGTTTATGAAAATTAGCGAAACCCACAGTATGACTTGCTCAACATCAGATTTGAACATTTCTTGGGAGATATTTCATAAGCTGTACTGTCCCCTAGTGCCTACTGTAGGCATTTCATTAAAGCCATGTCCCCCCTTCACACGTATCAACATAATATTCTTCCACATGCGGCTCTCGCAATCATTCACTTTATCATTCACATTTTTGACTGGCGAATGTGACACAGAGGAATTACAGTTTGTAGAATGTGGCAATATAGTGCATCTCGACTGGTGCACAACATTTCAAAGTTCTCCAGTAATCCGGCACGTCTGGAATTTTCCAACATTCCAATTCTGTTCCATGAAGGAGGACAGCTGTCTGCTCCGAGCCTGACAGAGCCAACGAAGATGCGTTCTCTCTCATACACACACACAAACACACACACTCAAAAACACAGTCCTTAAGCGTCCAACATACTTTGCATGTCAATAGTCTCACAAGAAGGGGCACGATCCTCTCAGCACTCATTCATCAAAGCTCCAAACCAGTGACCTCACATGTAAATCTACATTTTGACACGTTCCTCATCCTCAACAGGAAAACAGTCTTATTGGGTGGTTTCCATCCAACATATGCTGCAATGCATTATGGGAAATAACAGTCACAACTCACACACGTAACACCGTGGCAGCTCTTGGAGGCACAATAAGAAGCAGAAGAGTCGGCAGTGGGAAAGGATGCACAGACAGGGTCTCGAATCTCCTTCCTTGTTTTTTCCTTCCACCAGCTTCAGGTGAACTTACACCAGATTTGAATAAAATGAGTGAATCAAGTGACCAGCAGTGACACGATTGCATATTTAGAGAAAGGCTAGATAGCGTCTTGCTATCCACTTCAGTGGTTCTAGCAGGGTTTGTTTGTCATTTGAAATTCAAATGGTCTGCAGTTTCTCTATGAGGTCATAAAGTGTGGGATAGAATAAGAGTATATTGTGCTACACTGCACAATTAAACACATTTTTTTGTTTTGCAGGACAGGGGTCTCTCTGGGACTGTCTCTTGCAAAAGTCTGTGTCCCATTTCTTTTTCATAGTTACTGATTGTCAATCATCTGCTGAAAGGCAGCAATCAGGCCTTTGAAGTCAATCCTTTTTTCAGGGGTCGCCTCCCAGCATCTCCTCATCAGATTGAACAACTGTCAAAACACATAGGGCAGAAACATACAAAGATGTTGGAGAGCAGCATATATTGGCTGTTTATCTAACCATTCAGCTTCATAAGTGTTTTAACAATGTGTATGGAATGAAAATACTTTAAGGAATGGGGGGTTAGACAAGTAAATGTTTCTTAGACATTAATTTGAAATGTGTGAGGTCACTTTCAAGCTTTGAAAAAGAGCATGTTTTAATAAGATTTTAGCTTGAACACCTAAAATGTATTACTAAAATATATAAAACATCAAACTATGTGTTACCCTTTCAGAGCAGCCCTCTGGCTTTGGAAGCCTCTTTCCCTCCTCCAAAACATTGACCAATCGGGTGACAGTCATTTGACCATGTGTTGGACCAATCATCTTGAGGAATACCTATTTGGGGGCGGAGCATAGTAGATTTATTTGACTGGGGCATCTACATGCACCTATATCCATTCTGCCAAGTCAGTATTAAACATTTTACCTGGGTGAAGGGATATTTTTTATTTTACTACATTGTGTTTATCTAATGAATCCCTCGAACCAACATTCAAGAACAAATGTTTTCCTCCATACATGGCAAAAAGGAAAGGAGGATTGGTCTTTAGACGTCTGCCACAGCCTTTGAGTTATACATCTGCCAATCTGGGCACAGACTGGCACCATCTGCTACACTTTTAAAGAGAGTGCTACCAGAGTCACTAGCACGCCTTACACAATGGCTTTCTTCAGACCACAGAAATTAATATGGGTTTTCTGTAAGGTGTACCACAGCAGCTCTGTTCGGCTTGCTTGTATTACCATCCTGTTGCTTATAATCAAACACTAAATTACAAATGCAATCAATAGGAAAATAATTACTCAAGGAATCAGGAAAGTAATAGCACACATCAGTCTGCCTTGGAAATCTATTTTGTGGTGTTACTTGGAGAAAACTCCACTGCTACATGATTTAAGAAATTTTAGAGGCTTTCTATGCTTATAGATGATGTAACCTGTATGTTAATGGGATGTTGATAAGTTGAAATAAGGTCAACTGAATGCATCTGATTGGCTACATACCGACATAGGGCTGCATGAGGTATCGCAGTACGTGAGAAGCTCATACATGGTCACTCCAAAAGACCAGACGTCAGATGCCCTGTAGAACTTGCAGTGGATCAGGCACTCTGGAGCATACCTGGGGAATACAGGGAGAGAGTCACTACAGAATAGATTTCCCAGCATTTAATAATTCAATGTAATTTAATAACAAAATGGTACATTACGTCACTGGTCCACACATTTTGTTGAATTTTATAGAGATTCAGTAATGTACTTTATCATTGCTCAGTAAAGCACATCTGGTCGCTGAAGCTTACCAGAAGACTGGACTGTCCAGATCGTCTTTAACTGTGTAGTAACCCTCATTGTCTTTAATGCTTTTGGTCAGGCCGAAGTCTCCGATCTTCACCGTGCTCTCGTTCTCCACCAGGACATTCCGTGCTGCCAGGTCCCTGTGGATGTAGTTCCGAGAGCCCAGGTAGTCCATGCCCTGGAGAAAAGGTCAGAAAACAATAGGTCTAAGTGTAGTGTTACACTGTTTTCAGTTAACAGTACAGTACAACAAAGACTCAAAAATACAGATTAGAGAACGCAACTATGAATCACTATGAATCACTATGAATCACATATTTTTCAAGAATGTGGTGCTTGTCTATATACTATACTGCCAAAAGTTTTCGCTCACCCATCCAAATAATTGAATTCAGGTGTTCCAATCACTTCCATGGCCACAGGTGTATAAAATGAAGCACCTGGGCATGCAGACTGCTTCTACAAACATTTGTGAAAGAATGGGCCGCTCTCAGGAGCTCAGTGAATTCCAGCGTGGTACTGTTATAGGATGCCACCTGTGCAACAAGCCAGTCGTGAAATTTCCTCGCTACTAAATATTCCACAGTCAACTGTCAGTGGTATTATAACAAAGTGGAAGTGATTGGGAATGACAGCAACTAAGCCACAAAGTGGTAGGCCACCTAAAATGACAGAGCGGGGTCAGCGAATGCTGAGGCGCATAGTGAGCAGAGATAGCCAACTTTCTGCAAAGTCAATCACTACAGACCTCCAAAGCTCATGTGACCTTAAGATTAGCTCAAGAACAATGCGTAGAGAGCTTCATGGAATGGGTTTCCATGGCCGAGCAGCTGCATCTAATCCATACATCACCAAGTGCAATGCAAAGCGTCGGATGCAGTGGACTGGACTGGACTCTTTCTCCCAATGTATTTTATTTTCTTATTTTCAATGCTACCTCTCGACTGACCTGTCTTCCCCCAAAATGTGATGTTTGTGTATGGTCGGAGGGGTCCAATTTCACGGCCTGTAACAGTGTATGTGACAAATAAAGGCTACTACTACTACTACTAGAGCAGTGGAGAAGCGTTTTCTGGAGTCTCCATCTGGCAATCTGATGGACAAGTCTGGGTTTGGTGGTTGCCAGGAGAACGGAACAGCTCTGACTGCATTGTGTCAACTGTGAAGTTTGGTGGAGGGGGGATTATGGTGTGGGGTTGTTTTTCAGGAGCTGGGCTTGGCCCCTTAGTTTCAGTAAAAGGAACTATGAATGCTTCAGCATACCAAGAGATTTTGGACAATTCCATGTCAAAAATTCCCATAAACACACTCCTAAACCTTGTGGAAAGCCTTCCCAGAAGAGTTGATGCTGTTATAGGTGCAAAGGGTGGGCAGACATCATATTAAACCCTATGGATTAACAATGGGATGTCACTTAAGTTCATATGCATCTAAAGGCAGATGAGCAAATACTTTCGGCAATATAGCGTATATATATGTATGTACATATATAACCTGAATTAAAAGCAACACCACTAACAACACCAAAACTTCCACAAGGACCAACATAATCTCAATACAATTGTCTGCTTTATGATCAGATATAAATGAAGTCAAATATCGTGCAAATATTAAAATAAGCTGTTACCTGGCAGATCTGCACAGCATAACTGAGGAGGGTTTTCTGGTCGATGTGAGCCCTGTTTCTGGGGAGGTATTCCTTCAGACTGCCTGCTGGCAAAAACTCCATGATGAGCTTAATGGATTGGCCACCTTAAAACAAAAAACAATAAAGGACTTTAAAATCAGATTTAACAATCTAGGCATGTGTCATCAAAACTGATGTGGCATAAAACTTGTATATTATTCATGATGTTCAGAACTCTGGTTTACCCTCTTCATGGCAAATGCCCTTGTATTTGACAATGTTTTCATGGTAAAGTTCCCTCAGGATGTGAATCTCGCACCATAGGTTACTGCTCTGCTCTTCTCGATTCTCTGGCTTTAGTGACTTCACGGCCACTAGTTCTCCAGTCCGATCACCCCGAGGATCATACCGGCACAGCTCCACCTTCCCGAAATGACCCTGAAAACACAAATGCATGACTCTCAATCCAGTCAGGAGACAGACCACATCGGCCACAATGATTTGGCACTCATGAGGTAAATACCTCTCCGAGGTCTCTGATCTTCTTGAGGAATCTCTTCTCAAACACAGTAGGGTCTACCTCTAGCGTGGGAACCGGTTGAATGGAAGGGTCTGGAAAAATGACAATCACTGCATTAACAAACTATAATATAGCACATTTAAAGAAGGTGAATTATGCCGTTTTGAAAAAAAAAAAAAGAGTTGATTTTCTATGCAGTCAAAATTATTTTTAACTGCTTTTAGAATGAAGCAAATCCAAAGCTCTGTTTGCTTTAAATACAGACAGACTAAAACTATTAAATAACAGAAATGACTGTACATCTTAGTATTAACCAGAGGGGGGCAGTATTGAGAGCACCAAACATAAAGGGTCCCAGTCAGGAAAACTGACTATTTAGGCATAAACCTCCATCTTCTTCAGAGAAATAAATAAAAACATAATACACTGTGTATACTTTCTAGGGGAAAGAAAGAAACTAAGGATGCAGCACATTGTATAGCGGATTCTAGCCCCAGCGCCAGACCAAATAAAAGAAGAAACCTATAGATGTAGACTTGACTTCAATTTTAAAACGTAAATAAAAAGCAATGGCTTCAGGGTAACCCAAGTTCAAAATAATAAACAAAAAATGATGAACAACAAAAAAATATATATACACAATAAAACAACAAAAAACTCCCTAACAAAAAAATTCACAACAAAAAAAAGTATTTCCAAAATAAACGGCAAGTCACTCCTATGCTCTCACGTTATCAAACACTTCTCATTACGAAAATAAGAGGGGAGAGAAAAGCGGAAAAAACAACGCATAACCACAAAAAACTAAATGTAACAAGTGACAACTTAGTAAATAGCTGCATTCACTGTTTATCTCAATGCACTTTGACCCTTGTGTTTCAATGTCTTACTCTGTTTTTCCACCATGTCGATGTCTCTGACGATGGCTCTGAAGAAGGGTCTCTGGTGGGGGTCATAGGTCATACAGTGGGTCATGAGCTTGGCCAGTTCCTCGCAGTCAGGAGTGGCTAACTGACACTGGGCTGCGTAAAACCTCTCCTTCTGTTTAGGAAGAAGGAAAAACACATCATTTCCTTTATTAGAAACAAGTACATAAAGTGATATTACCGTGTATGTGTGTGTGTATTGTTACCTCTGTGAGTTTCTTGTCTTTCAGGGGCATCTCTCCATTATAACAAATCTCCCACAGAGTGGTGCCAAAGCCCCACTTATCTGCTGCCACACTCAGATTAGCCATGTCCTGTACACACTCGGGAGCAATCCAAGGAATTCTGTCCACGCACTCTGTAAAAATACACATAGTGCATTGTCATGCAATTTTTTTATACACCCATTAAGCAGTGATTTTCAAGCAGGGGGCTGGGCCCACTAGGGGCCTCAACAAACTTCTAAGGAGGCCTCAAGATGAATTTAAAATTATTTAAAATAAGACAAAACAAGCATTTAAATAAACCAAAACTGAAAATTTTACTGGGTAGAAATAATGAGCGGGTGAGCCTTCAAACAGAGTTGCAAATAGATGGTATGGTGGCTTGCTTGAGGTCAGGAAAGGTTGAGATCCACTCCCCTAAAGGGTTAAATCACCCAAAAATAGAAAATTCTTTCATCATGAACCCTCTGTACGACTGCCCTTCTTTCGTGGAACATAAAATGAGAACTAGTAAAGAAAGCTGACTGCTCTTTTCTACCATACAATGAAAGTAAATGGTGACCGAGGCTGTTAGTCACTAACAGTCTGCTTAACATCTGCTTTTGTGCTCCCCAAAATGTATTTTTCCACCCTCATCTTGTTCCAAAGCTTTATAATGTGTCACTCACTGCTCATTTGATCCATATATTGAAACTAAATGGTGGCCGAGCCACATTCATTCTACTTAACATCTCCATAAAAGAAATCATACTTGTTTGGTAAAAAGGTGAGTAAACGACCACAGAATTGTCACTTTTTGGTGAACTATACCTTTAACATGACAACATTTTGTGCTGAAATATTTCTAACCCTCTAGCATGCTGTATCAAGTAAAGTTTTATTCGGTAAATAATCTGAATTTTAAGGGATTTTGACAACTTCATTTGAAAACAAACCAGTGTTTTCGGTACCAGTCAATGCAGTTCACTAGCAATTTTGTCACTTTGAAGAATATGCAATTTAATACATGAGCCCTTACATTTACATTTAGGCATTTGGCAGTTGCTTTTATCCAAAGCGACTTACATTGCATTACTATACATTAAATACATACACTATATATTGTTTCATTGTTTGTGCAATCCCTGGGATCGAACCACCGCCACGCTCTAACCACTGAGCTACAGGAAAGCTTAGAAACCGTTAACACGTTCTTGTACTTCAGGCCCTAATCCCTCTCTTGGGCCCCTTTCATTCCAGTCTCTCTTTCACACACCCCTGAAAAACACACAACTAGTCTTTCCTGTAACAGTTCCTACTGCACAGCAAACCAAGAGCTTTTCTGGTCTCAGAAGTGCTTCTGTGACTTGAGCTGGATCTCCGCCATTCCTGTCAGTTATGGTATCTTTTCCAAGCAGTCAATTTTTCAATCCACCAAATCCCTCTGCTATCCGATACCCAGCACCACAACAGATGAATTAACCCTTGACAACCACAACACTGCTTTTTTTCGTTTCAAATGTTGCATAGAATGTTAATAATGTGTTTTTAATGAAGGTTATATAAAGGTTGTATAAAGGTTTATAGTGTATTAATAAGGTGGTCAATGTCTATATAAAGTTTATAGCATGTTAATAAGGTGGTCATAATAAATCTCTCACCCTCTCTGCTCAGGACAGTAATGGGTATGCCAGGGTCGCTCAGTTTAATGAAGGGTCCTCCCTCTTCATCCAAACCATCTCGAGCCACAAGAATGTTCTTACTGCAAACGTACCCATGAACCAGCTTCTTATCCTCCTATCAAACACACACAAGAATATTACTTTATTTATCTTATATTATTTTAGCCATCAAACAAGAATATTTAGACACACTGTTTTATTATATTCTATGCTAGACCAGAGCCGCAGAATCCGTGTATACCCATGTACAGACTTTATTGCAAAACTGAAATCTTGTAATGCCAGCCCAGTGAGTAAGAACTCGGTGTGCATGCTATGTTTTTCACAATGGTTTTGTGTTTGTCTTTACCAGATAGCTGAGGGCACTGGCCAACTGTTTGGCAACCTGGAACTTCCACGAAGTGGTGAGGGGCGTGGTCTGTATGCGCATGAACAGATCCAGTGGACCATGCTGAACAAACTCCTCCACCATGATATCTACAGAGAGAGAATGTCTTAACAGTCTCATTGACAAACAGTTCCTCCTCAATTATGTAAATTTCGTTGTGCAAACATGCAGACACACATCAAATGAAAATGTATCGTTGTTTTGTTTTGCGCGGTGCAGGAACAGTAGTTGCTTTCCGTTCGTTAATGATTAAATCCCCTCATGAAACATTTATGGTACGTCAAATAAACACAGAGAAGAAATTGTTGGGGTTCAGCAACATTCTACCTGAATGTATTTGTATTTAACAGTAAACATTTAAACAAGCTAGATTTTAAGCATATTACTGTAGATGTTAGCCGTTTTGATTTCTGGTAACATACAGTAGGAATTTGACATTCTGCCAGTGTTCCAGATGTGCACAGTCAGTTGGTGAATAAGTGTCCTAATTCCCCTTGTAAAAAAACATTTACTTTTGCACCACTGCCTGTGATTGCCAGTCAAAAACCAATGACCTATTTCTCATGCAGAAGTAGAACAGGATACAAATGAACAGATTGGAATCAGAGTAGGTTAAGACAGCTACACACACAGATGCTCACCCAAAGACAAGCGTGTAAGCTACTTACTCTCTTGGTGGTGAACACACACTCCATAAAGCAAGACGATGTGTTTGTGAGAGATCTGTCGCATCATACTGGCTGTCTCAAAGAAGGCCTGAGAAAACAGAAATGCAAATACTTTTAACGTCAGAAGAAAAACACATGGATGAGAAAGCACAAAGAGTAGACACAGTGGACAAAATTGACAAATCTGTTTATCATAGTTAAAAATAAGCACATTAATATTTATTAAATCTTAAGTAACTTACAAATGTAACTTAACAGTACAATTGCCGCAACTTAATGATTTTTTCTTTCTTTGTTTGGCCATGAGTAGGTCGACACAAAATCTGCATCCACAGAATTAAACAGAAAACTCGACAGAAAAACACCTGTCCTTTGGAGAATTTTACACCTCACACCCCTTGCACGTTTGATTAGAGATACATTTTATCATGCTTTTTACTCAGCACAAAAAATGTAGTGAAAGTATGTGTATATTTATTCACAAGTGACCTCTTGTATCTTACCAAAGAGATGTCTCGGTGTCCTGAGCCCAGCACTTTCAACACCACCTTCATCTCCTGTACATATCCTCCCATCTCTTCATCATCCTCACTCTTCAGCTTCAGAATACCTGCATAGATGTTGGTCCTCGTGCCCCGACCCAAATGCTCACCCTGAGCAACCAAAACAACAAAAATGTCTCATGATGTTAACATATAAAGATTAACTGCAGAGATTACGAGATCAAACTCATAACTCAACCACGCAAAAACCATAGCTGACTGATTATACCTTGATTACCGCTGCCCATGCAAACATACTCAATTGTAATATGATTGGCCCATTTGGGGTTCGAACCTACAACCTTTCAGATCCATAAGCACGGCGCTGCACTACTATTTTTTGGAAAGGTACAGTTAATTTTTCAGTCTATAATAGTCTGTATTAGTGTGTGATTCAGTTAATCCCAGTTAATTAGTAAAAATATTCCAAAAAGTATAAATACAAAAAAAATCACCTGTACAATCTCCTCCTTAAGGATTCGATGGAAACTCAGCTGGCTGACTTGAGGTTGTCTCTGAGGGGCGGGCTCTCGGTCTGTGGTCATCACTAGCAGGTTGGAAATTTCTGAAAAACAGAAAGACCATTTCTGATTAGTGGGCATCACATGAACAGGTGCAGCTTAAGGATCCAAGCATGTATCTTAAAACACTTATGTTATAGCATAACTGATTTTTAAAATATAATAATAGGTTTGAGTTCATGTAAAAGCAACAAATTCACAAAACATGAAATTCTGAAAACACAAAACATGTTTGTGTGTGCCTGCACATGACAACTACCCCCACATAAACAAAGTGCACTGCCTCGCACAGCTTCCTCTTCTCCACTGTTATGCAAAACATCCCAAATACTACATCAAAACAATGAGCATGTGTGGGTCCACATGTGCAGGTATAGTCAGTGTATTTGTCAGCAGGTTTGTGTTTAGATGCATATGAACTTAAGTAACATCCCATTGTTAATCCATAGGGTTTAATATGACAGCGGGCCACCCTTTGCAGTTATAACAGCTTTAGCTCCTCTGGGAAGACTTTCCACAAGGTTTAGGAGTGTGTTTATGGGAATTTTTGACCATTCTTCCAGAAGCGCATTTGTAAGGTCGGACACTGATGTTGGACGAAAAGGCCTGGCTCACAGTCTTCCCAATTCATCACAATTCATCCCAAAGGCGTTCTATCGGGTTGAGAACAGAGTCCTGTTCTGTCAGGACTCTGTGCAGGCCAGTCAAGTTTTTCCACACCAAACTCCCTCATCCATGCCTTTATGGACCTTGCTTTGTGCACTAGTGCGCAGAACGGGAAGGGGCCATCCCCAAACTGTTACCACAAAGTTGAGAGCATGGAATTGTCCAAAATCACTCAGTATGCTGAAGCATTCAGAGTTCCAAGCCAAGCCAAAGGGGCTAAGCCCAGCTCCTGAAAAACAACCCCACGCCATAATCCCCCCTCCACCAAACTTGGCACAATGCAGTCAGACAATGCAGTCAGACAAAGTACCGTTCTCCTGGCAACCACCAAACCCAGACTCATCCATCAGATTGCCAGATGGAGACTCCAGAAAACGCTTCTCCACTGCTCTAGAGTCCAGTGGCAGCGTGCTTTATATCATTGCATCCGAAGCTTTGCATTGCACTTGGTGATGTATGGCTTGGATGCAGCTGTTCGGCCATGGAAACCCATTCCATGAGGCTCTCTACGCACTGTTCTAATCTGGAGGTCACATGAACGTTGGAGGTCTGTAGCGATTGACTCTGCAGAAAGTTGGCAACCTCTGCGCACTATGCGCCTTAGCATTTGCTGACCCCGCTCTGTCATTTTATGTGGCCTACCACTTTGTGGGTGAGTTGCTGTCATTCCCAATCACTTCCACTTTGTTATAATACCACTGACAGTTGACTGTGGAATATTTAGTGGCAAGGAAATTTGACGACTGGACATGGTGCACAGGTGGCATCCTATAACAGTACCACGCTGGAATTCACTGAGCTCCTGAGAGCAGCCCATTCTTTCACAAATGTTTGTAGAAGCAGTCTGCATGCATAGATGCTTCATTTTATACACCTGTGGCCATGGAAGTGATTGGAACACCTGAATTTAATTATTTGGATGGGTGAGCGAATACTTTTGGCAATATAGTGTGTGTGTGTGTGTGTTGCCATGTTGGTTCTGCAGTGTCAGCGTGTTTTTAGTGTTCTCATTGACAAAGTGTCATCACCTTTATACACACATTCATAGGTCTGTTTTGAGTGCGAGTAGGGTAAAGAGATCAAAAGATGTGAGCAACAGAAACCCACATTTACTACATTTTCTGCCGTCACTGATGCCTCAGCATGTACTGACAGCAATGTAAACAACAGCAGACACCCTATCCAGCGCTAAATAACGGCGTTTTTACAGTCAAAATACATCTGTAAAGAGCTTTGAGCTGTTACATAAATGTAACTATATCAGTAATATTCAAATTAGCTATAAAGACTATATTATATGTATATATATATTGTATATATATATATACTATATATATAAAAAATAAAATTTGAGAGTAAGAGTAGACAAGATTATACAGGCTACACATTTTCTCAGCAAAAACAAAAAAAAAAAATAACTTTGTAGCTTTGACAACTTTAATGTAATTTATTGTGATTGATTTCATCCAAAACTATTAGTCAATTGATAGTTAGCTGGATAACGCTTATCCTGAATCAGCTGCCAATTTACACAGCTGACTGAGGTCATGCAAGGACATGATCTTATGTGTGTGGGTGTGTATTCTATATTGCTAACTTCTCTACAAAACAATTTGACACCTTTAAAAGGACTTTTAAAAGCTGGTCACTAAAATGCAAATTCCTCTTGCAAAGTCAAAACTATTTCTGTTCTGCAAAGATTTGCCACATTTCCTATTAGCCTTTATTTATGTTTCACAGGAAGATAAAAATAAGAGCTGAAGAATATATAGCTTTCCTGTAGCTT
The DNA here is from genome assembly GCA_036877575.1 of Botia almorhae. Lineage (NCBI taxonomy): Eukaryota > Metazoa > Chordata > Actinopteri > Cypriniformes > Botiidae > Botia > Botia almorhae. Next base: position 89,430 of record JAZGTJ010000310.1, read on the forward strand.
AGTGGTTAAAGCATGGCGTTAACAACGCCAAGGTCATGGGTTCGATCCCAGGGATTGCACATACTCAATGTATAGTGATCAATGTGTGGTATAATGCAATGTAAGTCGCTTTGGATAAAAGCGTCTGCCAAATGCCTAAATGTAAATGTAAGAAAATGAGAGAGCTGAAGTATTCAGCAATCTAGAAATCTCGATTTTGAGGGCAAACCCATTCATTGTGTTACAGCAGATATGTGGCAGAGAGGGTTTTACACAATATCTTAAAACATCAGCTCACTGGAATGTTCATGTGTTGCCAGCTGATTTGTAAGCTCACAGAGCAAAAGCAAGACTATGTCAATACTGTATTTCTGTATTCATGGAAACTGATGAGTAAATTAAACAACTACAAATAACTTAGCATAACTTGTAGCATTTGAAGTAAATTCTATAGCATATTAAAAAATTAATAAACATTATAATAAAGAGACAATCCCTTCAAAAATGATTTTAAAAACGAGCATCATTTATTTACCAGTGTCATTCGAATAATTGAAAAAGCGAAAACTGTAAAGCAGCAAATAGACAATAAAACATCATTCAACCCCAACAAAAGCAGGCACATGTGACATGCTGTATATTTCCAAGCCTTTAAAAGCAATACAATAGTTTCCAAAAATATATTGTGTAAGGAACAGAAAGTTTAAATTATTTACTGAAAATCACCCCCTTCATCGTAACACTCATATCTTGTTTGCGGATACAGGTTTGAAATTATAGTTTATATATATATATATATATATATATAGCTTTTTCATTTTTGTACATTTTTGAACTACCTTCCAATTCTTATGATATACAAGTGCAAATTAAGAGTACAAAACAACATCTCAATACCACGGTTCTTCCTCTCATAAAAATAACCTGGACTTGGCTTTATCAACATTACAGCCAAAGAGACACTTTTTGAATATTTAATTACAAAACAGCATAGTTTCTATAAAAATAACAGTAATTACCAGTCAACAAACAAGACGATACAATTAATGACTTCATTAGGCCGTGTCATTTTCTGTTCCAACAACAGCATCGCATTATCACTTTTTCTGTATCAAAGTCTTTAAAGTTTATGAATATCTAGTTAACTCAGTGAAGGTTGACTATTTACACTGTCAGCCTGTACTGTAGGTGTATATTTATTGAAAAGCAGCCTGACCTGCCATCTTGAAATGTATCTGTTAAGCAAAGATGTGGTTTATAGTGTTGCCTGGGATTTGTTTAACAGACGCTACAAGTATCATTTACAGGTGATCAAACATGTAATCAAACACCATACTAAAATTTCACCGCTTAATACGGCAAATCACTCAAGGATTTAACAAACTCCCATGAGGAAATGTGGACATTCTGTGCCGAACGTTGGAAAATCCTGGCATTTCAGCTAGCTGCTTTCAGTACAAATGAACAAAGCAATAACCTTTAAAGCTACTGATCTCAGTTTCAGTTCAAGTGAGGCCATACGAAAAGGACATTTTGTTAGGATTGTGTGCAATCTCACAATGGCTTTTTCTCACAAGGAAATACCATCCTCACCTGCACAGCTCATTTACATCAAAGCCAAGATCCATTTCTAGTTTGGATGAAAAGATGAATGCATGAATGAATGAATAGATAAGAAGATGAACACATGGATGGATGCATGAAGTGATGAATGCATGTATGCAAGTATTGAGAGATGAATGGATGGATGAATGAATGTTTCTGTTACTCAATGACAACTGAATGAGAAGCGTCACTGATGCACAGAAGTTCTCCTATCACGTGACTGATGAATAGGAGTGAGTGTGAGCTGGGAAGTGTGTCTGTACCTCTGGGCTGTGGAGGGCAGCAGCGACGCAGCTGGAAACGCAGGTTCTCCGTGCGCAGGTTCTGGCCCTGCAGGTGCTCCAAGAGTTCCTTCAGAGAGGGCCTGAATGTCTCTGTTCCAAACAGTCTGTAGCCCTGAGGACTTGTTTCAATCTGGAAGTTCTTATACTGGGGAACTGGCCTTGATTCACACAGGTCAACCTTAAAGAAAAAGAGAAGAAATATGTAAAAGAGAGAAACTGAAAGAAACAGAAGCAGAACCAGAAGAGCTTTGTCAGAAGAGCAGAGTATGTTGGGAGGTTCTACGCTGATCTGGAGTTAGATAAGGGCAAGTTTGCTCTTGGTTGAAAGGGAGGTGTTGGGTGTCGGAATAGGAATGTAGCAACTTTATACATAATGCTGATGACATATATAATGCACATGAAAACTAGCATGAGTTTGTGTTCTGGGCCCAAAATGAACCTACCTATTTTACTATGCCTGTCAACAGTGACTGAATTGAAAATAAAAAATTCATTAAAGCTATGCAACTTAATTTGGCATTGTTTTAATTACCAAAATATACTTTTGGTCTTATGCCAATTAAATTATTTTGGATGTTTTGTCCACTAACAGCATCATACAGATCAGATATGGTGAACCAGTAGCTGTTACAGAAATGTGATAGCACTTCATGATTTGGTTTCCCATTTTTTTGTTTTGGTGGTTTAATGTGATGAGTACTCTAAATATCAGATGACACTCACTTCTGGAAACAAAACACTTTAGCGTTCCCAGATTAAACTTCAATTATACATAATTTTTCAATGAGGAAGATTTTACAAATACTTCTTAATAAGGTTCCATCTGTTACCACATTAGTCAACATGTACTAGCAATGAACAATACTTCTACAGCAATTACTGATCTTAAAATCAAAAGCTGTATCTGATAACATTAGTTTACATTTACATTTAGGCATTTGGCAGACGCTTTTATCCAAAGCGACTTACATTGCATTATACTACACATTGATCACTATACATTGAGTATGTGCAATCCCTGGGATCGAACCCATGACCTTGGCGTTGTTAACGCCATGCTCTAACCACTGAGCTAAAGGAAAGCTAGTTAGTGCACAATGAACAGAAGACAATCAATAATAATAAATGCTGCAAGATTTTGCTCATTGTTAGTTCATGTTAGCCAAAACCTTAATATTAGGTTTTTGGGTATTAAGTTACAAATGTTTTCTATGTTAGAACTTTAGTACAGTTCAGAACTTTCATCAGAATTACATCACTTACATCAGCAATCATTCTTACAAATGAAACCATGTGATGTTGCAGTTATTCATTAGGATACCAGACAAGCAGAGAGTAACTGATCAGTTTAATTTACTTAGAGTTGGTGCTTGACAATGTTCGTTATGGACCTTGAACGCATTCTGCTATTTCAGTATATGTTAAGACATTTAATCTCACACACAAGTCCACAATTTTGTTTAGGGCTGTTAAAAATACTTTTATGACAAGAAACAACAAAATAAACAGTCTTTCTACAGTAGCAAATGCTAACTTGATTCAGTACAATTTGATTGACAGGTTGAAACATTTATACATTCCAATGTAATTGTAATGTGTATCTATCCATGGTGTAACCAACCTATCTGGCAATAAATAATACTGTAAAAAAAAAAATAAAACTGACTGTTTATGTTTTGTGTATGTAAATGATTTTCTTACTGACAAGCGCAACACAACAACATATATTTTTATGACAAGAAAACAAAAAGAATACACACACCCAGCAAAGTGCATGTAATTTAGTGTACTACAACTGTTTACACTATGACACATTCATCATGATCTTGTCATGTAGAACCAACCAGCTCCAACACCAGCCCTTCTCAATTTCCTGAACATCACATGAGGATCTTGAAATTTAAGATTAGTCTTATTCAGGCAAAACAGGTTTTCGTTCTCAGTGTATTCATTGCACAAAAATGCATATCTAGCCAATTCAATCTTTTGTTTGCAGAACAGAATTACAAACCATGGAAGACAAACGTGTCCCAGTATCAATTACTCTTCTGTAACAACATAAGGGCCCCTGTTAAAACTTCCCAACTCTGTGTCCCAACCACACCTCACAAGAACCCCCGAACTTTTATTTTTGTATCATGATCACATAAATCTGATACAGTCTGTTTGTACCCCAGGGTCTGATGGCTGTTTGGTCCTGCCTTGACTATGTTGTATGCATGTGTGTTTATGTGTGTGTACCTCCATGCAGACAACAGTCATAATGATATAGTTGTAGTCTGTGCAACTCCAGCGCAGGACGTAGGTTCCTTCTTCATTTCCTTCCTGACGCAGTTTATGAACAGCATACTCTGTGCTGTATGGCAAACAGACCTCAAATTTTAAAATGTCTCTCTTACAAAATGTCTCTCTATTATGATATAAACTAAATAAAAGCATTATTTATTATTACTTAAGTTACATGAAACTACGATTTCATTTTTATTATACAGTATTTGATTTAACAATTACACGGAAGCATAAACATCAAAGTATGAGAAAAACATATATGTGAGACTATGTCTGAGGAAATATTTCTTATTAATATACTACTATTTATAAACATTAATAATTCGGCACGTATTATTATAAAAATACATTTTAAAATTATTTTTGTGGTCCAAAATTAAAACAAATTAAATCTGGCAATCCTGTAATATGTATTGTACCAGATGGGGCCATGACAGCCATTTTCTAAATTCTGGACCACTGATGAAGGTGCGACTTCTGTGCACAGGTAATGATGGGCATCTACAGTCAGTCTGAAGTAACCATCCACCAGTGCAACAAATGACAAAGCAGCAGCACGGTAAATCAGATCCATCTCCTGCAGAGAAAGACAGAAATGCATCTTTAAACCTTTTCTTACACTCTACTTTATCCAAACCCTAAACTATTTCATGTGTGATTCAGAAATCATATGAGTATGACTCATCAGCTTTTCATAGTGTCTGAAGTGATTTCATAACTTTTTCTTATTAAGAATTGCTTGAGATGGCAACAGTACCATGGTTTTATTGTCTTGTCGGTAAATGGTGACGCAGGATTCCTTAATTACGATGTGGGTGATTTCGTAAAAGTCTGAGAAAATTATCCATCCATTGCCGCTGTCTTTCTTTTTGTCGTTCTTCTGTTTGTTGTCGTTCTTGTTCTTCTTAGATTTGCTTTTGTCTTTCACAATTAAAACATTCTATTCAGAAAGAAGTCGACACAAAAAGATCAGGTATATAAAAATGACTTGAAACAAATGGTGACAAACTAGTTCCACAACCTAGCGAGCTGTCTCTCTGTGTACTATTTTTTAAAGGAAGCATTCTGAGATGGAAACTCTGCTCTACATTGTAACCAACTCACAAAATAACACAAGCATGGCAGACTCGACTCATGTCTGACAATTGATTCCAAATTTTCAAATAGCATTCTGCTAAACAAACAGCACAATATTCTTAAAATTCTTAAAAGTTTATTAATATTCTTAATAAACACACCACGAACAAATATTAAGCTTGGCATTAGGGGCACATGTGTGATCCCATAAAAAGAGGCAGCTTACTAGAATTTGGAACAGGGTGATAGAAAATAGAATAGAACACGTTTCCAGATAAACCTTGTAAATACATTACAGATGCTGGTCTCCAACTTCTAAGACTTACCGGTGGGGGCTTTCTCCTCCAAGAGATCCCAGTGGTTCCAGATACTTGCACCTCATAGGGCAGTCCATCATCCCATGTGGGGAGTGAGTGGGCAGGTGAGCCCTCACTCTCTGTTGACACTTTTAGGCTTTTGGGTTCTACGGTTTCCTGACCCAGGCTTTGGGTGAGTGTCTCGAGAGTGGACAGGTACTTCACCTTCAGGTCGTAGAGGGTGATGTTGCTGTCCTGAATAGTCTTGCTGTTGAACTCATTCAGAAATTTCTTAAACACGTTGCTGATGCGCACACGCGTCAGGAAGTTGCGTTGCTTGATGGTGCGATTCAGACTGTCCGGAATGAACCGTTTGTAGCTGTAGATAAAGAGGGAGCAATTCAGAAGGGTATCGATTGTTACTGGAAGAGATTCTCCAATACCATGGGTTTTAAGGCTGAGCTTCATTACCAGTACTTTCTTTATGGAACCCTTTATTACCAGTATATATAAACCTGTGTGCACTTAACCTAATTGATGCTTACATAGTGGCACTGAACTGTCACCACAGACTGTTAATTTTGAAATACATCTGATCTGCTGCCGTTTCTTTTGTGTGGCAACGTTTAGGCAACAGATGTTGTATGTTTGTTGCGTGATAACAGATTGTTTTATTGGGCATCATGTGCACAGTATTTGAAACATCACTAGTTATTACATTATACAAAAAAGACTTATGGTGTTAATAGTTTGCAGTGACATTAGCTTTACTTCTTTAAATCTTTTTGCCAGAATGTGCTATAGAGCATAAAATCTACAGAATGTGTGTGTGTGGGTGGGGTGGGGGGGGGTGATGATCACCTGGTCTCAGCTCCGGCTCCTGATAGGGGCAGACCACTGGCCTTGGCATGATGGGTAATAGCCAAAACAGCCATTCCCAAACACTCGTTCTCTATTTCATGAAGCTCTATCTCATTCTGAGGATTGCGCACAGGTGCCAGTCCCCTCAGGAAATCATACTGACCCTAAAACAGACCAAAACACCTACTGAAGCAGACTTTCAGAAAACAGTGCATGCAAAGCATATGTTTTTATTGACAGGGTGCAACACAAGCACAAAGCTAATTGACACTTGTTGTCACAGCACGCCAGTGATGTTTGAATAAGTCGCACTGCTTCAATAAAGACATTCAAATACATATCAGTCTATAAAGAGAACAACAAATAGGATAACAACAGATCCCATTATACAACACAAGAGATGTTTTGAATAGCCATCAAGTCATGATGCCCCTGCAGGCAACAGCAGACTATATTAAACTTGTTTACTTCAAAGATGTCATAACAACTTGCATAAACGTGTCCTGCACTCACCTGCGAAAACAGGTAGTCGAAAGATGCTGCATCCAGCAGAGGCATCCCCTCTGGGCCCTTCTGAGGGACTAAGCCCCCTTTCTGTTTGTTAAGAGTGTGTCTCCAAACCGGAGACTCTGTTTCGCTGGTACCATGCCAGTTTGTGAAATAAAACCTGAATAAACAATGCAAATTAGTTAAGATAAATATTAAATACAGCAAATATGTTTAAACTTGTGTTTGTGGAAGTGTGCCAACATGTTTACATAATCGTAAATGCACCTATACTATGCACTATACTAAAACTATGATGACAGGAGCTGATACAATACATAAACATGTCAAACATGACATGTTTGACATGACATAACATAAGACCAGCAAAAGGGCTTAAATGAATGTAAATGCTCTAACATATGGTGCACAGTGTTCATGCATTACCATACCATGTGTCAACAACAGACAGGGAAGCAAAACTGCAGCCACATGAGTGAAAGCTCATTGTAAACAGGAAGTTAAATGAGTGAGAAAAGAGTGCTCAATGCCACAGAAAGAGAGAGAGAGAGAGAGAGAGAGAGAGAGAGAGAGAGAGCACAAAGGCTGACCGTAGCCTGCTTTGGTGCACAACAGGTAAAACTTTACATAGGCAGACAGTGGTTCTGGATCGCCACTGGTTTTGAATACAGTAATTAATTCTTATCTTAGTTTCACTGTCAAAAAGGGGAAGTTAAGGGGATTCGAATTGAACTTTTATAGAGAAGATAGTAACACTTCTGTTTTGTCTTTTTGTTTACTTTTTGGTACTACAAACAGCATAGTATGCAAAAAACAATAAGTAAGGTTGTAGACTATAAGGTTTATAGGTTGATACCCCTAACAAGTGTAAACATTTTCAAAACATTGTGTGTTTGAGATTTCTGTCCAGTCTGACAAATGACCACAAACCCAACCAATGGTATGGGTGTGGTGGCGGGACTAACTGTTTAACCAGCCAATGGAAGATGGTGAGTATTTGGGAAAACAGACAATACTTTTGCTATTCAGCATGGTGGTGCAGAATCACTATTCTGCAAAAATTAATTAGCATTTCTTTTTCAATTTGATTTTTATAAAACACAACATGGAGGTTTATTAGTTAGATTCACTCAAAATGTGAACTACTAATTTCAGCAGTATTATGATTACGGTCTCTCACCTCATTCGGTAGTGAAGTTTAATGCTGGTCTCCTCTGTGATCTTAAACACATGGTTGGGAGCGTACCAGAGATCCTGGCTTTCTTCATACAGGGCAAACAGGTTGTGACACAGAGGTGAAATATCTGGGGAAACCATTTCAAAATTAGTGCCTGATTCAAACAGCTTTCTCTTTTGCTTTTTTTTTTAATCATTTCTCAATCCACTTGTTAAGACAGTGAACCATTTTTTTTATAAATCATTAAATATTGGTGTCAGGAACGCCGTGAGCCTGGAGACAGTAGTGTACACAACGAGTCTATAAAAGCTTAGCTTACACATGATATTGATAAATATTGCTTATAGTACTAAACATCTCACTTAAAATGAGTGGAGGCTTGGACCTGGAAATAAAATGCTTTACGTCACAACTTGACAAGTGAATAACGAGGTGTTTACAGCTAAAGTGCTATTTTGTACGTCAAATTCACCCAACATATGTATTTTTTTAAATTATGTATTAGAGTATGAGAGTCTTATGTTTTGGAGGTCATTTTACCACGGGCTGCCAGTTGCTGATGGGTAACTTCATAGGGTCTATAATTACCACAAAAACGTGTCTTAGTGTATGTGGCAAGTCAGACAACCCTCGTATTCCTTAAGTAGTGACTTTCATTTTTCTAAAATTCTGAATTCATGTTTAAGGCATAAATGTGTTATTGAACAAAAAAAACGACAAGTCTCTTCCTGTAGCTGAGTGGTTAAAGCATGGCGTTAACAACGCCATGGTCAAGGGTTCACAATCCCAGGGATTGCACATACTCAGAAACAACGCATAGTAAAAAAAATGCAATTTAAGTCACTTTGGATAAAAGCGTCTGCCAAATGCGCAAATGTAAATAACTTCAAGTGATGTTAACCACAGGCCTTATTTTACTCATAAATCAGAAAACAACATTCTAAAAAAAAAAACAAAGGATTTACAAAAGATCTTAAAAACAACTCTCTTGAGTCTCTTCTGGATTTGAGGGCTACAAACTGACCAGCTGGAAATATTTGTGAGGAAAACTAAAGTCAAGTACAGCAACAGGTAGAGACACTTTAAGAGTTATCTTAAACGTATACATTCTGAGACATAAAGCTGGAGGTCTACAGTAAATAGTTGATTCTGGTTTTATATCAAGGAATTGTGTACAATAGATTTTAAAAAGCTACAAAACTTTAGCATTTGTGCATCATAGCTAACTATGCAATGTGTAGTTTACTGTAGATCAGTGGTGCCCAATCCTGCTCCTGGAGGGCCAGTGTCCTGGACATTTTAGGTCCCGCCACAATCAAACACACCTGAAGCAGCTAATCAAGGTCTTGCTTCCAGTAAACTTCCAGAAAGGTGTGCTGAGGCAAGATGTAGCTAAACGTTGCAGGACACTTGTCCTCCAGGAGCAAGCTTGGGCACCCCTGCTCCAGATTTAAATTTATGCTGCGCCCCCTAGGAACCGAACCCATGACCTTGGTGTTGCTAACACAACACTTCACCTGTAACTAAGATATAGGAACACATGATACTTGATTCAAACCCTCATTTGCATTCATTTACTCTAAGAGTTGAGAAGGACTGACTTCTTAACCTCTGAAGTAAAATCAAACAGTGGGGTGTGAAACCATCACAGTTCCTCTCCAGCTGCCTTCTTGTCTAATAAACTTCCCTCTCCTCTCTCACTATCCAAGCCAGTTTTTGTTTTTGTCCGTGACTGAGGAAATTCTGGTCATGACATTTTTTACCCAGCGGCCATTTTGTGCTTGAGTATTGATCAAGAGCCAAGGAGACAGATATACTGTCCCACAGTGAGATGGGAGGGGATAGACAGAGGGACAATGGTTAGCCACAGCTCTCAACATCCTTAGGTCACTTGTTTTACATGCAACACCCATGTGACATGTTGATTACAACAGTAAAAACCCTTTAAGTTCCTCTTTTCCATTCTGTGAAATGCTGATGATACAAATTCCCCAGTCAAAATGTAAAAGTGAATGTCCTGTTTTTAACCGCTTTATTATCTTTTCAAAAAGAAAAAGAGTAGACGTTTCTTTCTGTAGCTTGTTTGCTGTGCTACGCTTAACTACAAATTACAAAAAAATATGCTTATTCCGTCTGAACCAGTAATTAATTACTTTTAAATGTCACATTGAGAAACTGTTCTCAATGTGATCACTTATTAATAAAAAATAATCACTTATTTTTTTACCAAATGTTTTTTTTACTGGTATACTGTCACAGTATAACCTTTATCAAGGCCTACGTAATTTTTAAATTAAAATAGGTTTTCAGGGGCAATTTGTAGTTTTATAACAACATTTTATCTTAATCACATTTAAAACACACAGTGAGCTATCCATTTATGTCAAACTGGAAAATAAAAATCTGAAAATTAAAACTAGGGAATTAAATAAATTATAAAATCAAATACTCATTTTAGCCACACTCACCTTGAATATATATATATATATATATATATATATATATATATACTGTTATCAGACAGCTACAAATCAATAGAGTATTACAAGAAAAAATAATCCTACAAAAAGCCCAGAAACACAAGATTCTCTGTGGAAGCAGAGAGGTATTTCTAGCCTGAGTAAGTTCAGACCTTGCCTTAATGAAACTCATTCACTGTGTATGATGAAATGATAATCACACTCTGTGTCCTGAGGGACACATTAGACAGTTAAACATTTCAGTGCTCTAAATGGGCAGCCATCCAAACACTTACGGCATCTCTTGGCAGCCTCCACGCACAGGTCCTCCGCAGTGTGGCAGTCTTTGAAGTACTCGAGCTGGTGTGTGTCAGGCAGGTAGAAGTGGATCTCCAGTCCTTTCATGATGGCCGGAATGTTAATCTCCACCTTCCTCTGCTTTTTCATTTTCCCACACAGTTGCCTGCCCAGCTCCATGACTGCTAGTTCTGGCATTAATACACTGCAGAATAAACAGAGTGAACAAAGAGCTTTAGTGATGCACCAGGGGTCCCTGACCTAATGAGAAAGACCTGACCTAATGAGACTTTTCTCTGACTTTGCAGCCCATAACAAATAACTAAATTAAAAATGCAGCACCATTTGTATAGTGCATTGCTCAGATCATTGCCGAGTATGTGTTTGACCAAACAAACACATATGACATGAAAATGGTTTCTTTAATGGCTTTTGATGTCTATGATAAAAAACTCCCTTATTTGACATGCATTAATTCAGTCTTGACTATATTTTAATAGATGACAATTTGAATATTCTAAGCACAACTCTACTGTCCATCGTGGCAAATCCAAGCTAAATCCTCCATTATTAAACAATGGGAATCAACGGAAATACGACACACTTGATGTTCTCTCAACAGGTGCCCTCAAATGGACCAATTTAATTCAACTGTCCATACCAGGAAGAACAAGAGGGAAGATAAGATAAACGTTTTTCGCATCTGAATCAGATGGTTTTTACTCAGTGGATTTCCTTTCCCGCGCATCACGTAACCCTGATCATGTTAAACCTGCGGATCAAAGCGTGTTAAGATGCTAAGATCCCTGCTGGTGTGTAAAAGGACGTTCCTGAGATGAATGAATTTAAATACACGCTGTGATTATATAAAGAAAATCTCATTAGAATCTGTTAATGACCAAATGTGGTCTTTAAAGTGCCTTTAGTGAATTCAGAGAGGTAGAAACACAAATGACGTCTTTTGATTTGGTTTTATACAATACCAGTATTAACACCAATCCACTACATACATAAGAAACATTCAGGCTTCATTATTTATCATGGCTTGTTTCCAAAGGTCATGTAACTCTTTAACTATAAACAGTCAATATGAGAGACTCATAATCTTCTCTCTGCTGGCTAAATATGCTAATCTTTCTGGAAAGATAAAAAACATAGTTCCATTCCAAATGAGGATTTATAAAGCCTTGTCACCCATTTCATACCTCCCCCTGCTAGTTGTCCTAAAGCGCTTTTGTTTATCTTGTAATCTACAGGCGTGGGGCTGTCATGTCCTTATTTAAAACATTGTTTGGGATGCTATCTCAACTCACATAACACAAAGACGTCAGATCTCCCCAATCAATCATAGTTTGTTAAATAGTCGAATGTTGTAAGCAACCCTTACTTGGTTTAAAAGTATGAATTTTCTTCTATATCTTCTATAATGTTTGAGCCTTTGTTTTAGGTGGGGATGACGGATAAGCAGACATCCCTACAGATTTAGGAACCTGCACCCAATACTAATGGCATCTTTGGAACCCTGCTTTCTTATATCTAAGACACAATCCTAAACCATCTTGGAAACTTGATAAGACATGAGGTTCAAGGGAAAGTTTGACAGTCTCCTCCAAGCTGTCAATGCATTTCTCCACCTGCTTCAGTAGGACTCACGATGTCGTTCTTCTGTTTACTTGCTGCCGACATTACTTCCTGAAGTGCTGTCGTGCAGCTTGCTGGTAAAGCTATGGTTAACACTGTTTCTCTGCTGCCTTTAAATTGTGTTTGCTTTTTATAGTAAAGTGAAAATGTTTCTGCAAATGAAACAACAATAGAGGTAAGTTTACTGATTAGGATTCATGAATAAACCTCTTTGCTGTAGAGAGTTTTCCATATCATTGTGGTTCTTGTTATGCATAGACATATATAATGCAATGATGTGTATGTATATACGAAAGTTATTATATTATAGTATATTTAGTTAAGTTACTATAAGTATGCTACTAGGTTATTTATATAGCTTAATAATGTTTTAGCACTTTTGCACAACAATTTTGATTTGTGTGCAATAAAATTTAGGTTAATTAAAATTTTTAAATTATGATGAACACAAATCCAGGTGCAGGATGAACACTTATCAATATCAAAAATTTACACAGCTTAAAAGGAATCATATTGTAAATATAATGATATTTGAATACATATACTTTTCTTTGCCTTCATACAATTATTTAACCTGATGCTGTAACAATCTTCAATGTGTAAAAGCTAAAATATTAATACCATTAACCTTAACCCTTCATCATGGAGTAAAATATAATACCTTAAGTTCATTACATCAGACTCACAACTTTGTGCAAGTCAGCAACAGCAGAAAAGCACGAGCAAACATATAAAGTTAACCTTTGCTTAATGTTCCCAAATACATCACCCATTATAATGCCTAACATTTAATGAAACACTTCCAGCTGTATTTGAACTCAATTATTATATAATTTATTACATCTACAAAGCAAAACATTACTGGCAAACATTTAATGAACAACTGTAATAAAACATCTAAATCATTTGATAATCCTATACATTTTCACTTTAATTAATTTAAAAACCCACATTTTATTCTGGTGTTTGCCGTAATATTTGCAAACCTCTTTCTGTTATGTTTTGACGCATATAAGGCATATGACTTCACTGTCACATCCTTTAACAGAAAATGCCTCGGGCACCTTAAATATGTAAGGTTTTAAACCATTCAGGAGCTTTTCCTGTCATAAAAGCTCATTTGTCCGTAACGACATTAACCGTTTCAGAATACCAACAGTACCAGAAGTTCTATTCTAAAGTTCCAGAAACAATGTTTAGTGATATGAATGAATAGTGATGTTTAGCCACATAATGAACCCACTAAAATCTCTCAATTTCTTACTGCAATCTGTGCAATAATATGACTAACCCCACCTAATTATCTTTTTGTTTTGTTATTATTCATAGATTTGCATAGAAGCCAGTTATACCCAAAGAACCTACATTAGAGTGAGAGCTGTAGGCAGAACCAGGGTGGTCAATAAAAATGAACTTTGACCATGTTTTATCAGAATGAAATTATCATACAATTTTCACAAGATATAGAAGAGAAATAATAACTGTACTTTTTTGGTGGTCAGTAATTTAAATGGGATTCCCCACTTTAAAAAGTCTTGATGGGAACTGAATGTCTCACTTTTGAACATATTTGACCAATGTCTGGTATAGTGGATGACATAAATAATATTCTAGAAGTATAATGCTGTATTGTCATGGTTCTCACATAGATTTTACCTGGAAATATTTTAGTTGTTATTAAGAAAAGGGGAACTTTTGTACTTTTTGATTAGGAATAATGTAATGACGTATTTCCTCTGAATTTTGATATTCATGCCCAGATTGATTACTGTTGTAATCAATGAGACAGAATATGATTTGATAGACCCCGTCTGACTCTACAGAAGGCAAGAACTCAGCATATTTGAAATAAACTTTATATGTATATACAGGTGGTCAAATTTCTATTGACAAAACTGCTGTAACAGCAGCAGCAACAAGTTTAACCATTTAAAGTCTGTATGGTGTTACCATGACAAATGCGCCATATCAAAGTCATTAAAAAGAAAAGTAAATAGAACAACAACTGAGAATAATTCTGCACCTTACAATAAACGTCTAACCTAGTATGCTTTGAAAATAACAAATTTAACTTTGTGGACTGCGATCAACGTACAGGCAACATACATTAAAAAGCATGATCACAAATGTAAACTTATTAATTGCTCTGAAAACTGCAGATTACGCCGAATTATGACTTATTCTGCTGTACACATAGGCTCATACAAGTTACTCTTTGTACGCTTTGATCGAGATATTTGCTAGCAAACATACGCAACCTTATAGCAAAGCGTCTTACAATCTGATTGCTTACTTGCACAGTACATAAAGACACCAGACACACATGTAATCATCCCTCAAAAACCACATACATCCAATATATGAAGAGATTACGGCCCTCGCCCTTACCTCGCCAAGCAAAACTACTTCCGTTTAATGTCGAGCATTACAGATGTTGAAACACTTCCTCTCGTTTTTTGTTGATTTTATGCGCACTCGATTAACTCCAAAATGGTATCGGACCGTATATGCTATATCCGACTTTGTTAAATTTCAAAACAAACTTCACATCGCCGGGGCGCGCACAGTAGACATTTTTTCATGATCAACTAACCTTTCCTGTCAAGCGTCGACCACATTCCCGAAAATAGGGTTACGAGTTCTGTCACTCGCCGCCTATTGGCTCATCTGTCTGTCAATCAAATGTGGTACCAATGGTTTTAACTCTTAAGCGGAGAGTAAACTAGTGGGGGCTTTTGTTATGGCTACAGCACAGCCTTCTGTTTATGGTTAGGATTATTTACTATATATTCAGCTCAATAGAACTATAACGAGTGTGACAGGTAAGAGGGACATTCAAAATGTGCAATGCTGGGGTCCCCAGCACCAAGATTAAAAACTACTGGTTTAGTCTTTTTAAAAGACTTGTATTAAATATTAAGTCATGTTTATTGATAATCGACAATTGTATTTGTCGATTAAAAAAGTAGACACGGCAGACATATTTTCTCTATCGAAGAGTTTAACTGCACATTGGTTAATGTTAAAGCTATTTCACACATATACTAATATTTTACACACAAATAATACATGGATTCATCAAACATACATCAAACATTTTCGCCTACATAAATAAAATATTACTACGCCGATTTAGATTTAGTAGCAAATACTTAAAATTTGACCATGTAAACTTTATACTTTTGTCTATAAAATATTAATCCAAAATGTAATTAAAATCAAGCAGGCTTCACAGATTCTGTTTTATACAACCTCAATGTCTTAAAGATTGACGAATCACAAAGCCCCAACAGATTACGTCGATATTTCAAAAGTCTTTAAGACCAAGGGGCACAAGCCTGCCATTAAAGGGAGGGACTTCCCGTCCTCGCCATCAGATGAGTTGCCAGAAACTGTGGGCTGCAGTTTTACAGGTTTATAAAACACATCGAGAAAATGTGGCAAATCAAATGTAACAAAAGTTCAGATTATCGTATGAGAAACAGTATTAGCAAAAAAATAATAATATTAAAGGCAGTGATAAATAAAATGTAAAAATGTATGTATTTAAGTGATAAATGCAAATGCAATTGTTACATATGTATTTAATACATCTATACATATATACTTATTTATGTAAACATTTTCACGTAAGAATCATTTATTGGCTAATTTTTAACATTACATTTATGTGAAATATAATGAATCACTGAGTCCAGCTGGAAACCACTGTTGTTGCAGGAGTCAGAGGCTACCATTAAAGAGACATCAAGTTACAGGCTGTTATGTATTGTTTCAGTGATGTCAGAAGTTGTTTGTTCTTTTAACATAAACAAGCGTATCATTGTCATGTAGTGCATCAAATTTATGGCACTAAACATACAGAGATCCATTCTCCCAAATTATTTAAAAATGTACAGAAGACTCAACTCAGATTCAATTTTATTGGTGGTAAATACTGTATTATATGGGTTCCAACTAAGTAACAGTGTGGAGGTATTTTCTATGATTACATATGAAGAGATATAAGCCATGTTAAAACAATGTTTATGGGCTACAGAATATTTATGGTCTATCATAATTTTAAAACCGCTTATGTATTGTTTATGCATTTTTTTATTTTTGGCACTTTTAACTTTCTTTAGAAAATTATATACATAACATCAGAAGGCAGACAAGAGTTTGAAAATGTTTATTTAAAAATGACAGAATTTCAATTATACAAACTCATGATAATACAGAACAGTGAGAAACAAACAAAAACTATACAAGCAATTAATAATTAAAAAATTATGCTGTTTGTTTGTCCTTTTTGCTGTCTTCCACACCTGTAAAAATGAGTCCATTTACAATATGTAGCTAGATGTCAAGATGGCAGCCATCCTTCAGTTATCACAGTACTGTACCTTTAAGATGGACAGCATCAGCACTGTGATAACTGAACCAGGGCAGCCTGTCACATCAAGCAGCGCCAGGCTGGTAGTGCTTCATGCTTCCTCCCGTCCATGTTCATTGGGGAATAACAACTTTGACTCTTCACATTAGTAAAAATTACAAGCTTGCAACAAAAATACTGTGTAATAAAGGCTGAGGTTTTACATGTGTTTGTTTCCAAAATGTTTCATTGTTTTTAAATTCAGTTTAAAAACTAAATAAACCTTAAACTTGCATCTACAGCTGTTATAGGACTTATTCGACTAATGAAATAAAGAATTAGCAAGCATGGCTTGACTTTATGCCTAATTTGTATTGGATAAACACAGGCAACTCCCTATATGACAGCAAATACCTTCGTTTTAATTTAATTATTCATACACACCACCCCTCTGACGTCAGACTTGTTATGGTAACTCTGACCCCGCCTTCTATGCGCGGATGTCGGCCTTTGGCTGTTCAGCGTTACCATAGGCTCCTCCCACATCATCCCCGCCCTCCGTGCGAATCTCTTCTTGTAAACAACTCCATCAGCGTGTCGTGTTTGCCATCATAGGACACTGGAAACGTCTGCCAAATAATCTGACAAACATCTGCCTAACATTCCTAAATCGCTTGTTTCGGTAAAACAATAAAACATTTAAATGTGTTTAAGCTAGAATATATTAGCTGTGACACTGTGTTGCGACGTCTCATTGCACAACGTACTAGATGTTTGATTAAACTATAGGTTTAAATAAAGTCATGCCGAGGAACAGCCGAGCAATATAGTACATAAACTACATATTATGTTACCTCCTAAAAAGACGTATTTCAGCAAAAAGTACGTTAGAACGTCGTGAGGTTAGTGGTCTACAATAAATAATACATCAATTATCAGATGAAAACGCATTAAACTATCATTTGTGCTATATTATGACAAATATCATAAATATTCTGCAAAGCGTGTAAAGCAACTGTTTTACTTGATCTCAATTTGTTAGATCGTCTTTGTATTTTGTAAGTCGCCTTATTATACTATATTGATGTGCGCTAACGCCCAACAACGCGCGCGCACACCCCTCTCATAGCAAAAACAAACAGCACGTTCTATGGTAAAAACATAAAAATAATATCGCTATCTCAGTAAGACGTACACATTATTCAATCGACTGCAAAAGTACTTACTTGCATTTTCAGCGCCAAACTCCAGTGTTTATCTGAATATTTTTAATGACGCAGCAAGCACTGCGAACAACGTGATTGTCGCCATTTTTTGTTGTTATTGAAATCTTCGAGCCATGTGACAATAAAATAACACGCTTCCGGGTGCTGACGCTAAAAGTTCATCGCTTTTTGTAGTGCAAAATTACTCTTGTCAGGTTAAAGGCTTGAAAACACAACCGATTGTGGCATTGCGTACCCGAACAGAACTGCGTGCGTTTCATATATCATGTGTTCTGACGCCACCACAAGGCTCCTCGGAAATAATTATTTGACGTGATGATTATAAGTAACTCTAGCTTTTGAATTTGGCAAACTTGTTGTGTCGATTGCATGTTTACAAACGCATAAACAGACAAGTCGGTGGAATCATTTTTGCACTCTATTGATAGTCAACAAGTGTAAACTGACCAAAATCAGACAGGGGGCAATATTACACTAGCTATATCTGTGCCAATTTAGGTCATTGCCTGAGGAGAGAATAACAAGGTGTTTATCTTTTAAAAGATCTTCTTTATGTTCATAACAATTGGGCACATCTGTTCATAAAAAGTAATACAAATAAAGTTAAAATAAATACATAATAAAGGACAAGGTAATACAAAATACAAAATAATTTCTATTTATTTAATCAAGTCATTTGTTTATTTATTTACTTTCCTGTTATTACATTCATCGATGTTTAATTTTTTGCAGGTTTGGTCCTCTATACGCAGTTTGGTTTAACCAAAACTACAACGACCATACTCCAGTGCGGGCAGCTTGCGGAGCGAATATTTTCAGTGCGCTGATGCCCTACAGTCGTTTAAGAATAGGGCGTTTATGTTTCTCATCCATTCATTTGCAGAGAGCGAAAAGCTCACGTCTACATGAAGAGTAGGCGGTGCGTATGCTAAGGGCTTCCTAATTTTTGATGTTCAGGGACAACTCACTCTTTTCACCGTGGAAATAACGGTTTAACAATTGGGTGGGTAGGTTTGTGTGTTGTTTTTTACTTCAAACTATTTAAGTTGGCGTTAGTTGCGTGCATCGATGGTTTAATTCGATTATACACGTCCCCACCCTTCATTCTGCACTAAAGATGTGCTTTAACAGAACTGTAATCTTTAAGTTATATTGCAAATGCGTACTGCGTTGCAAACTACTGGAAATATGTGCATGCTTATATGGTTTCAGTTGTAACGTTAGACCCGTTTTTACTGTAAACAGGTCGACTCGGCAAGGAAATGTCCAAATTATTCCGGGCTGTTATCATGGGTCCACCAGGCTCGGGAAAGGGAACAATCTCAGAAAGGATCGCGCACAGTTTCGGCCTCAAACATTTGTCCAGTGGAGACTTTCTTCGGGAAAACATCGCTGCCAATACTGGTGCGTACATTTTCAACGATTTACAAACTTATTTTCTAAACACTTAATTTTGATAGTCGATGCTATCTATGCCATGTAGGCAGACAGCGCAAAGCCACTATAACGGAACAATAGAATCGTGTTACCATATCAAACGTAACAGAGTATCAATCACTAAAATCACTAATATTTAGAGCATTAGTCGATTAAAATAAATTTTCCAAAGGGTATTTTTTGCAACTTCAACATTTGCCCCTCCCCCAAATTTGGGCGTCATGGTTTTGAGTTCATGTGAGGTATTTAAAAGCTGCGATGGTGGCAAGCCGCCACTCCAGTCTGTCTTTTATTGCACAGTTGCCTTGTAAACAACACATTCGAAGCATTATTAAGATATTAGACGGCGTTATTAACTGATGCTGAGGAACGTATGCTATATAATTTACATTTACTTGATTATATTAAGACAATTCATTCATTCATTAATGAATGTTCGAATTGAAGCCTTGAGATTGTCATAGGACTGCTTGAGCTTATATAATGAAATCGTGATTAATTATTCCTTTCTGTAAGTCAAAGATTCTATCATTATAATAAATATAATAATTTAAATGGACTTTAATATGTGGTGTCCTTATATGAATGATAGAACTCTTGAGTTTGCTGCCTGAAAACATCACTGAAAGCTTTGACATTTATTATAAAACGTGTGTGTTAATTCACTGTATTTGTCTTCTCTATGTTTGCAGAAGCTGGTGTTTTAGCTAAGACTTATATAAAAAAAGGTTTGCTGGTGCCAGACCATGTTATAACTCGCCTTCTGCTGCCTAGATTGGAGGAGATAACCAAATACAGTTGGTTGTTAGATGGTATGGTGGTAAAAAAAATAGTTTTATGTTATGTTTCAGTCATGCTATTGTACTATTTATTAGCATGTTTCACAATTTTAGAGTTGTTATTATAATTGACTCTATTGTAATTTTAGGTGTTAAATGAACAAAGGCCCTACCCTTTGACTCTTTTGAGTCTTACCATTGCAGTCATTGTTTCCTGATGTCTAGAATTTCTGTTAGACAGGTTTGTTGGATCACAAATTATTTACAAGGTGCATACTATTAATTAGTTAGGCTTGATTGGTTACTTTGAGATGCTGCCGTTTTACAGATTACATTTTCAAAACCTATACTAACACGTATGTTTAAAAATAGGTTTACACTTCTGACTAGTTAATTGAGGTCAAGGTACATTGTTCACTTAATTTTTTTAGCACTAGTCTAAATTTAAAGGAAGCAAAACATTTATTTCTTTAGCAGAAACCCAAAGCATTCTGTAGGAGGTGTGAAGTTAGGAAGTAACCCAGATACATATTATCAAGCTTGTTATTACAGAAGGTGTAACAGCTGCTTGACTAAAAAGTCACCCAGTATAGGATAGAATATCAAACATTGACTAAAAAGTGGTCTGACCAACAAATTAGGTTTAAATATTGTCTGTCTTGCCCCATGGATCAAAACTAGTGAAAATGTATTGCAGGACTGTACTGTATTAAAGCTTTAATTAAATAATTAAAATTTTTATAAAGCTCCTGAAGTTTAATAATAAATCGGACTAATTAAAAAGTAACAGAACTCATAGCCAGTGACTTGAGTGGAAGGGGGCCCCCTACTGACAGTGGTTTTATGATACTGTTACTGTATGTAATGCAAAAAACACACCATGATACTCCTCCACAAAAACACACTCCACAAAAGTTTGGAGAAAACTTTCCTTTAAAAGAAGTGGATTCATTTTTATGATTCCCTTTTAGTTGGTCATTGATATTACATGACGTTGTAGAATGTAAAGATAAAATTAAAAAAGATCATATTTATGTGTGAATAGATCAGGGGTAAGATAATAGCAATCAGAAGCCATTTAAATGACTTTGTTTCAGAAGTGGCATTTTGGTACATTTACCTTCTTTATCAGGTTTCCCTCGAACGCTAGCTCAAGCCCACGCGCTGAACAGTGCCTGTGAGCTAGATGTAGCCATCAACCTCAACATCCCTCTGGAAACACTTAAAGAAAGACTGCGACATCGCTGGATTCACCCACCCAGTGGGAGAGTGTACAACATGTGCTTCAATCCCCCCCGAATCCAGGTGAACGTCCTGTTTTTTCTTCATTGGATAATGCTCATTAAATCAGATAGCAGAGGTGTTGGTGGGTTCCACTGCCCTTAAAAGAAATCATAATGAAACCATAGTTTAACTATGATAATCAGTTAATGTTGTCATGCAATTTTGTATGTACATAAAACTGACAATGTACATAATGGAATTTGGACATTAAACAAATACAGTACAGCAAGGTATAAAATGCTAATGATGTAAATATGGGCTTCCCAGTACAAAATAGAATACAAACAAATAAATAAAAATAAATATTCAACAATACACTTCTAACAACTCCAGACATTGTGTTTTTACATTTGATGATTTGAGAGACTTGAATAATTGCATGATCTAGTAAGTAAATATAGTAAGCAGCCTGTGCCTGCTTGCTTTTATGGCGCATTCTGCAAATTTCTAGCTAGTGAACATGAATATTTTGATAATGAGAGTGTTAAAAGTGGCTCTTTATGCAGATTGTCTGCACAGTTCACTTTCTACTGAAGTACAGTAGAGAGCGGAATCAGACACATTCTTGAACTACCTCTCAGCTCACACACACCCTCCAAAATCAAATATCGAAACCAGTTGATAAAACTCTGGGTTTACTTACAAATACACCAAGGAATGTTAAGACAGGGTTGGAGCTTAACTTTGGCCCTTCAGGCATAGATCTGCAGTACTAGATTTGTTTGCATATTTTTGATTAATTATTTTACAAATTCTCACCACACAATTAGCATATCATGAACAGCGTATTCCATCTAGATAGATATGTTCCTCAACAGTAATGTTAATTCCCTGTTGTCTTTTCAGGGAATAGATGACATTACTGGAGAGCCATTGATTCAACAGGAGGATGACAGACCAGAAGCTCTGGTGGCCAGACTGAGACACTACAAAGATATTGCCAAACCTGTCATAGACTTATATAAGTAAGACTTATATCACATTCACAGGAGCAGCCTTGTCTTTTGGATGCAAACCAAACCGACTTAGTGTGTTGTTTTTGTCTAAGTACACAACATTTTTTGCTTCTGGCTGTATTATTGGAAAGAAAATGTTCCCATGTTGTTGTACTACTACTAACAACATATGCATTGTATGTTTCTTTGAAGGACTAAAGGTATCCTGTACACATTCTCAGACACAGAGACAGACCGGATCTGGCCGAATATTAGCACACTCCTCAGCACAAAGATCCCCATCGTCCAATCAGATGCGCGGTGTGCTTCAACTCACTGAGTAAATCTTCATAAAAAGTCTCTTATTCAGGAGAACAGTGTGGCCTCATCTCAGAGGGTTTACCTATCGAATTTCAAAGATCAGTTATTAGGCATTTTTGTGATTTTTTTGAATAATTTTTGTGATTATTCTTTATAGTGCAAACTTTGATTATTTCAATTTAGATCCTACACGTAGTTCATAAACTTAAGTATTTAGCTGCTCTTTGCTTTTAGCAGTTTGAAGCTTAAATCTATCAGGGTAAAATGCAGTTAATGTTGTTATAAAGTGGTTGTGAAGTTTATGGCACCAAAAATTGTTATTTTCATGCATCCTTCTGAAATGGGCCAAATTACATACAGACGTGATTGAATCATGCACATGCGGTGAATAATATGTGATCAGTGGATACATGTGACTGTGTGTATGAGACACTGAACTACTCAAGCATTACATAACCATTCTAACAAGATTTAATTAAATGTCTGTAAGGTATATTATTTATATCATCTCCGTCTGTGGCGTTTATCTAGCACACATTTTTTGGTAGTGTTACAATGCCATTAAAAACATTTAAATTGGAATGTTGCAATAATAATTTGTATTTTACAAGCCCTTCAATCGAAATATGTCACATATGCCTTAGAAAAGTAATTTCTTTATTTCTTGGAAAGAAAATGAAATGTGATAATGTTATGGACAGCAGGCCTGATACTTGATGATTAATTTACTGTCTTTACTGTTTTTAAAACCAAGCCAAGTTAATCTCAAACCATAACACTGTATCAAATGTCTCTATAATGTGATGAAATAGCCAATATAGCAAATAAATTTTGCCAGTTTTATAAAACACCTTTTCTACATTTTTAAGAGCCATATCTTAAAGAACCTTAGCAGTGACCGTGTTCTGCCAGAAAATAGTCATATCTTGTAGTTTATAAAGATGAATTTATCTTAAAATCACAAACTAAATTACAGCACCAGGCATATGTGAAATTTGTCAAAAAATCAAAGGATTTCAGAATATTAAGTATATTTGATTTTACATCTCTCTGTCTCTGTCTTTTTCTTTTAATTGTTGGTCAGCCTTGTAAACTAGCCAATATGGATTGGAGAAGAGGCGAAATATCTTCACACCCTCTTGTTATGCAATACCACAGAAGAATTTACAAGCTTGTGCTTTCTTTTTTCAAAGAAAATAAACTTATTTTCTCAGATATCATGAGTGCAATTCTTTTACCTTAGCTATCTATAGTCATGTTTGACAGAAATGTATTTTAGGTCTTCAAAACATTTTGTAATGCAGACAAAATTTCTGATCAAAAGCCAACTGTAGCATGCAAAGCAAATTACACAACACCCTATCATCATAATTAGACATTGGAATTTTTGGACTTTAGCTGTATTTAATTTTTCTTAACCACAATAAATGCCAGCAAAATTAGGTTTAGAAATGGAAACTCGTAACTTATTATCCCAAGACATTATTATCTCATACCTTATTATCCCAAAGAACAAAAAAAATACTATACTAAAGAAATTTATAGGTTTAGTATTGCAAAACTTTAGCTTCTTCCTCTTTTTATATCCTTCAGTTACTAAAGATTTTGTAATTTTTTAAACCTTTAAGTTGTTTTATTTTTTTTAAAAGAAATCAGTATTTTATCTTTAAAAGAAAATTTCGTCAAGTACACACCCAACAGTACAGAGTTAAAACATGTTCTATTCTGCAGTTTTTTCCTACAGCTATAGAACTATGGCAACTGTATTCTCATGAATATTAATTGAATACATGACGCTCCGTTAATGTTATCGAGCGACGTCACCACGAAAGTACTTAATATTCAAAAGATAATCCTTAGCCATAGTAGCCCATCATCTGTAGCTGTAGTGCGTGTGCTGCATGACGGAAGTCCTGAAGTGTAATCCAACGGCCATTCACATTATTTGCTTTGCTGTCACTGCACAAACACGCACACACAGTTTAAACGATCACAACCTATCATTCAAACGTCTAGTTAAATTAATGTCTTTAATGTCAAAGGAAACGGCTACAATAAATGAATCGGCGACAGATTTGAACAGTGAATTTCAGTACTCCATTCCGTGATTTCCTATATAATTAACGGTTGGTTGATATTTAGTACGTAATAAAAGATTTTAAAAAAAATACATACGTATTTTTTTCTCTATACTGATCTAGGTCAATTAAATGAATGGTCGGGTGGTTTGGCTTGTGTGATAAATGCACTGATTCGAGAATGATGTAGCTCTACTACATCCATGCTTATCCTTCCTTCCTGTGCTTGTTCGAAACGGAGCACGATTCGCTGGGACAAGCGCCAATCTGACCTTTGACAGTCGGCGAATGACAAATGAAAGGTCAGCAATTCTGAGATCAGCTGGCCCATCGGAGAATGAGAGACAGTGCATCGGAAGGTAGGGTAGAAGAACCATTTATAAATATTTTGAATGCATTATAGCTGTTATGATAATAGCTGTTGTAATAAGCCACAGCATTGAATAATACCGGTTTAAGCTTTCGTAGTGAAATTGCATTATTACATAAAGCGTCGTGTTTACCGTGATGTCATCTGAATCGAGAGGCTGGATTTTCAGCCTTATCTGCATTGCTAAATTAGCATTACGTTGCGAACAGTGACATGAGTGGTTTATGTTGATGTGATGTTGATCGTGACAGCAGCACTGCAGCAGAACATCGCTTTGGTCATTTTGACATGACGACAGGCCGCTTTTAGGAAGGAATAAGCTTCATGAGTCACGACACGGCTGATCAGCTGATCGGACGCGTTTCTGATGCATTTGTGGTGATGTTGTCATTAGGTTTAATAACTCCCATCATTTACTGCGTTTATTTTTCCGATCATCTGATATTTCGACAAAAGTTGCAAAGAAAACGCGTTAAGGAAAGGGGAAACGATGCTCTTATTTGGCGTTTTCTTGTTTGTTTTGCATCCACACAACATTCTTGTTTGTTTGGTTCAGTGAATCAATTCACCAGTACGCTTTTCATGCAGTGTGGTAAATGGAAGTGTATGTAAATTAATAAAGAAATTTGATGTCATCTGATCCATGTTTCTCTCTTGAGCAAAGGTGTGTTGATCGATCAAATGCTTGATCCATTACAGAGAGGTGGTTGTAGTATGGGTTTATTGCTTTTAATGAATATCTGTGTTCCGTTTATAACGGTACAAAAGGTTACGGGAAATACCTTGCATCATCATATAGCAGAGCGGAAGGGCGAGCTGCCTCCGTTTTCATGGAAACATCAGTATCGATATCAGAAATTACTTTTGATTGATGATGTCAGATATTACATCATCAATCATCACGTTGGTTTCTTAGTCATTCTAAATTCAAACCAATAGACTAACATCTGTATATGTAGGTGTGTGTCTATGTGTAAATAGCCTAATGCATGTCATTAATTCAGAAAAGGTACTTGGCTAACTCCACATCCACCATAAATGTCCACAAAGTTTACCTTTAATAATTTCTGTGCCACAACAAACAAGCTCATCCAATTTCAAGCAAGTTACTTAAACCTCAGTTCTCATCGTTTTTTATTAGGTTAATAATTAATCTGAAGCCAGCCCTGAATCTAAGTTCACTACATTCAGTCACCATATTAACCAAGATACAGTGTTATCAGTATCATCAAAACTAATTCACAGGCATAGCATGCTCATTGTAGGTATATAAAGAACATTTCAAAAATTTTAAAAGAAAGCTTAAGGGAAAAAAGGCTGTCTCTTGTTTTTTGGTTTTTTGACAAAGTCAAACATACATAAAAATATACATACTAGATGTGGTTCCAGAATCTTCAGCTATCATGGTGTAAAATGATGCAAACACTTTTGTAACACTGTATGTCAGTGAGAGATTATAAAACATTTAGCAGTTAAAGGCCATAAAAATGATCACAAGATGTGTTAAAAAACAACCTTGTGTAAGTATAACATTAACTCTCAGGAAGGCCTTAAGCTTTTCATTAAAAGCTGTTGTACAGAAGAGTAGTTTTACTAGTCTGTTTAAATCACCTGAGGTTGAATGATTGCTGTATCGTGTATATTTCTGCTGTTGTTGGTGGTGTTTGCTTCCAAAACCATTGTGCATATGTTTATTCTATCATTCAGATGCTGCTTTTCTATGTATGTTCTGTAATGATCTTGACCTTTCTGCGTTCAAGTGGTAATATTGTATTCAGGCAATGTCATCAGATTGTCAGAAGTTTATATTTCAACTGTCCAGTGATGACCTCCAGATGACCCAGGGTTAGTTTTATTGATCATCTTTATAACAGTGAAGGTAAAGGGATGAATTGGAGTTAACATTAAATTGGTAATTAATGGCACACAGCAACCAGAGCCCTTCTCTCTGTGACACTTCCTACATCCTGTGTTCTCAGTCGCACTCTTCTCAAAGGGTTGCCCAGGGTGCAGTTCTCCTGTGAGAAAGCATGCCACCCCATTGGCTGCCAAATGCTGGGGCCATGAAGGAAAGAACCAAGTAGCTCGATTAAAGTTGGAGTGAGTATATATATAGCTATATACAGCATACAGAGTCTAATGAGTTTAATGAATCACGTTAACGTTTTCAATAAAGCGTACATAAATTATAAATACTGCTTATTGAAACAATCGGCATGGATGTGGGTTCCGGGTGCAGAGTCAGACCTAAACCGGCTGCATTGATTGGCTGCCTGGTTCTGTGTGTGTGCAGCGTAGTAAATGCGGTGCTTGATGACACACCAGCCTCTTCTTTTTGCAGCTAGCGGGCGTATGTAGCGGGCAGCCTGTTGGAAACAACATTATTCCACAGTCTGGGCTCTCATACAGAACATGTGCATTCTTCTAGCTTCTTAAATTCGCCGTTGTCGTACGTCTATGTGATTTTCAGTTGTGCTCATGAGCCTGCTAAGTGGCTACAAGAAAAAGAGCAGTTATGATGGCTACGAATCTTTGCAGTTGGTCGATAGCAGCGGAGACTTCTGCACCGGGGGACGAAGCGGCGGCGGCGGTAGTTTGACAGCAGTAACCCTCGGCAGCGCTAAGACAGGCCCGGCGCGACAGGACGACTACAGCACCATGGACAGCTCAGGTATGTAAACGGTGTCGAAGGTGCGATGGCGCGTGCAGGCCAATCGCTTCTTTTAATACGCATGAAACGACCTCAAACGTGTTTTGTATCTCTTTTTTGATTTTAAGTATCTTGGATGACAAATGAAGTAATTGTAGTCGTTGTCCGCCGGATGCATGTCTTTCATGTCGTCTGTTGATGTGCTGTGTCATGATAATGTGTCAAAGTCAGTGGTGGCGTATTAGAAAACCAAAGCAACTATTTTGAGTTGACAACTGAACATTTAAATCAGTATTGTAAAATGCATCGTGTATAAATGTGAATTGTTGTTAAATACAGCGGTTTGTTATGTAGGGCCATCAAAGCATTGAGATTGCATATTCAATGCAATTGTCTTGCACGTAGTGGGGTCTCTCATATGCAGTTTCACTTGGAATAGAGGGATAGTTTATAGGGTCTGCTGCTGTTTTACTGCAGTGGGTTGGAATGAGAGCTAACCTTTTTATGCTGAGAAATGAGTAAGAGCTAGTGTCAGTTCTTTTAGTATCAGTTGTTGTCTGCTTCACTCTATAAAATGTTTGCATTTGTGTGTGAGTATATGTGTGTGTATATTTGAGAGAGAGAGAACTATAAGGAACTAATAAGGAGAACTATAGATCAAAAGATAGACAGAGAGAGAAAATTTTAAACAGCCTATGGTTTGGATGTGTATGGCATGTGTAATTGTGTCAAATGTGTCAAATTGTCTCGAAAATGAGTATTACCCCTAACTATATTATTATTTCTTACTTCTCATTTTTGGAAATGAAGTATAACAATATTACCTTTTACAATAATAACTTCAATCATGCCTGGAATGCTTTATTTTTGTGTATTATGTTGAATAGTGCAGTTGGATTGTTCATTCAGCTGTTGCTGCAGTTAGGTGGGCATGTGCATTTAGAATAATATTCGAATATAGCTCAAATTAAAGTTAATCAAATGTCTTAAATCACTATTCATTTAGCTTCATAATTATTCATGGCTGAATTGTGTAAAAATGTGTGCTTTAAATGGCTGAAAAAAACATTAGCTTTGTTATGGCCTGAAGGTGATGTATAATTGAAAAGCCAGTTGGGTCTTGTAACAAGACACATAAGCACACAATTACACACAGAGAGGGGCTGCATGTCACAGGATGGCTGTCTGTGACTCAGAGCTGTAGGATGAAAAGAACTTAAGACAGGGAGAATTGAAAATAAATGAGTGAAAAAACGTGTTAGGAACCCATGCCTTCGTATTACAAATATATTGATCTAATCTAATCTTTGTTCCCAGGACAGCCCTCACTCACTCCTTTTCTCCCTCTATCACTCTCAGAGTCAGATGCTTTATTGGCATAACATAACAGCAGTTACAATGTTTGCCAGTGTTTTTTCTGTACTAGTAGTACAAAAACGTGAAAAACAATCAAATACAGAATATGCAGTAAGTGAAGTTGCTTAAAATAGAAGTACAGGGAATGGAAATGATAATAAAAGATGATGTTTAAATATAAATAAAATAAAGTTTTGGTAAACTAAGAATACATTAAAATATAATGTCTCTCTGACACACACACACACACACACTCAAATGTACTTGCATTCTTTGTGCGATTAAAGGGACATTGGTAGGAGTTTAGAGTCTCTGTGCTCTGTCAGTCATGGACTTTGAAGTCAACTACACCGCTGTGTATTTGCTCACTCAGAATAGAGCTCCTCTGTACCTTAATGGCAAGTCTGACAGGAAGCTCACTCTCTGGCCCACTAATAAAGCAATGCCGGGCCACCCAGCTCCTCTAGCTACAACAACAAGTGGAGGGCAAAAAGGGTTCAGAAGAATTTTGGAGAATCTTCACTGTTTGCTAATCAAAGTATTTACACATTATTTGGTTTTATCTGTTTTGTGTAATTTTAATTAGAGATCAGTGATCATCTTAAAGGGCACTTTTTGTGTCAGCATTACACATAAAAAAGGTAAGCTCACCCTTTTTATTTGCCCTCACATTATTCCAAACCTGTGTAATTTTTTATTCAGTGAAAAAAAGTAGTTTCCAATAAAAAAAAGTGTCCAATAATGAACATAAATACTGACCATGGCTGTCAAGGAAACCTTTCATAGCAAACAACTTAAATTGTAATTTGTTTCTCACACAAAGCGACAGTATCATATGGCTTCAGAAGACAAGTGCAAGTAATGTAGTCCATAAGCCATATGAAGTTTATTCATGACACTTTTATTGTCTCTTTGAGTCTTGACACCCCTGGTCACCATCCAGTTTCATTGTTTAAAAAAGAGGATCATTTTTTATTCCACATAAGAAAGTCATACAGGTTTGGAATGGCATGAAGGTAAATGTAAATAATAAAAAAATCTCAACAAGGCTCCTGTGTCAGATATTATTAATATTTTTTATATAAACTCCACCCCTTAATAATAATAATCTTTGTCTCAACAACATCACATAATATCAGTTATCCCAAACATACACAGAATATGTAAAACACACACACTGTACGGTCAAAGAAACAGTGTGTGTACATGTGTTTATCAGGTTATGTTTTCCTTGTGAAGCATTTAAACTAAAGATCTTTCCCCACGCAGGAAGTATAATCTAAACACATGTAAAGACTTCCATGCTGAACACTCACTACTCACTAACAGCCTTCACTAATAACTGCAGCTCTTCAGAATGAAACATTTAATCTGTAGGCGTATAAGTGTATACGGATATTGTTCACAAATTAAAGTTAATTGACATAAATCAAGTATTAATATAATTGTGATGTTGGATCTTTCACAAATTTATTGTTGACCCTTGGTGGTTTTTACATTGTTTCCTTACTTGTTATAGGTCTGATGGCTATAGGTTTCCTGTCTATAGGTTATTTCTTGATATTAGGCCCGTATCTCAGCTGGTATATAGCACAGGCCTTGCAGGTAGAAGTTGTGAGTTCAGTTGAATGTACTATTTTGGTCTTTAAACTGACTGGCTATGAACTGGTTGATTTCCTCTGCAATGAGTCTTACTGATAGGGGATATGTGCAGTATTAGAATGATGATGAATGACCACCCATTGCCATATTCTGTCTGCTTACTGATGAGAGTTATGTGTGGTAACTTACATACTGATAAAATGTATTTCTTGAATGTACTGTAAGTTGCTTTGGATAAATGCATCTGCCAAATGCATAAATGTAAATATAACATATGGCTTGTACAGCATCTCTACAGCATTTATGATTAATAATCTTATTTATGAGAGCCTATGTTTTCATCCTAATATATTATAGCATTCTGGTTTAGATTGTAAGTCAGCTTAGCCTTAGAGTTTATATTATATGATGGAGGTATTTGCAAACTAGCTGTTTATCAGCATGCATTGACCTTGAGTTCTTTTAGTGATGTCTGCCACTACTGCAGAATTAGACACCTTTATTTATGATCTTATGTGTGACAAATGCATGCGGTATTATTTGGTTTCTATTAGCATTAGCATGCTAACCAAGTCGTTGTATAAGCATGTTTCACTTGTCCTGACTAGTGGTCGACCAACAGTTTATCTATGGCCAGCGCTGAATGCTGAATCTATGGTCAGTAGCTGCTGGCTGATATAGGGCTGATATATACATAATTAAAATTTAATGACAGCAAATGAGGTGTAGACAGACTTGCAGAGGCTAAAATTAATATTGTTTAATTTTTTATTTGTATAGCTCCTTTCACAATGTTGCATTGTTGCAAAGCAGCTATACATATGAATAATAAAAAGCGCAGAGAATGGAAAGCTAAGACATATATACAATACATGGTAATATTATTGAAATGTTTTGCTTGCTCGAAGACGTATTTTAGTAAAACTAATTAACAATAATAAGATTATAATAAGTTTATGAACAACATGATAAACATGATAAATTACACGTATATCATTAAACCAAATAACTCTATTAACTAAAATATGTATGTATTCACAAGATTACCAGTACATTTTGGAACTGAAGCAGGACAGTGGAAAGTATTTACTAGATGTTCAGTAATAGAAAAATGGTCAAACATTGGTGGATTACTTGAGCTGGCCGAAATACGGTTCATCACTAGTTTTGGCATGTGAAATGTGTGTTTGTGGTGTCCCCTCTGCATGTGTGTTGTAAGATATGAAATTCTGATCATTTTAAGGCCCTCCATCTCCAGATATGGACGGAAACTATGGAGGAGGCCTTCTGGATATGGTAAAAGGAGGTGCCGGAAAGTTCTTCAGCAACATCAAGGACAACCTAAAAGACACTATCAAAGACACCTCTACCAAGGTTATGAATCAAGTGGCCACGTAAGTCTGTTTATTTTTGCATATGTGGGTTTTCTGTGTATGCTTGTATTCATTTGCATGTGTAAAACTGCTCTTCAGAGCAAACACAGTCAATGTATTCTGACAAGGAGTTCTGGGTGACCTAGATATGGGGTAACAAATGTAACAACTATTAATATATCAGGTGTGTGTGTGTGTGTATGTGTGGTTCTGTGGGACAGATTTTACCTACTTTTCTATGGTTAAAATGACAATGTTTTCCTTTAGGGACAGGGTTTTGGTCAGGATTCATTTGTTGTAATTATAACTTACTATTTAAAACAATTGAAATCTATAGTATACCCTTATTTGTATAGGTAAACAGCTGTGTGTACAGGTTTGGCTGTACTGGGCCAAGTGTTTAAAACGTTTTAACAAATATTTTTGAACCTGTCAAAATCAAGTTGCACGGGTATCTGAAGTGATCTCCACTATTTGAAAGTCTCCTAAAAGTCCAAAATATTTTTATCTAAGTGTAATAATTTCAATGGATTTGTGTGAGGGTTAGGGGTCATTAGCCTGTAAAGGAACTAATCAATGTCTATAAAATGTTCTCACTAATATAGTGAAACATCTGTGTGGTGTGTGGCCGGTTGACCTAAATTATAGGGACCAATGACTTTGCCAAGTAGAAAAACCTAACACTTATGAAACATCAAATAGTACTAAATGATAATTTCATGAAACTTTAGAATTAAAGAATAAATTAATATCAAAATATCATTAGTTCAATATAAAAAGTCGACATAATAGTATGAGATGAGAATGCATATGGGTAGTCACACACACTTAATGATGGTTTCAGTTTATTACAACATGATAGCAACATAACAAATGACAAAAAACACTGGAGGGACTGTGCAGTAATAAAGAGATTCATTATGCACGAGGCAGGAATAATAGAAAAGGAAAATAGGACTATTTATGATATGTTCAAAAAGGGGAAAATGTGTCATGAACTATGCCAAAATCAAAGAAATCACCAAAACAAGCTCACAGAGCTCTGAATCCCTCTGAACTATTTAACAAAGAAAATGTGATAAAAAGAATTTATGCGTCCCACATGTAAAACACAGCCCTAGTGTTTCAATACATAAAAAACACTGTGTGTGCGCCTTGTCTGCATCACAACAACTACTCAACTGTCTGCTTTTCTCCAATAATAAATATAAACATCACAAGCAAAGACAAAACAGTTAATAACAAAACACTACACAATAGATACAAACAGCACAATATTCAGAAAATGTAGAATTTTCAAACTATGCCTTTAAAACATAAATAATTAAGGGACAAGATAAATACATTCTGAAAAAGTTTTAATCTGAAATAGTTGTGCTTATAAAGTAAGTTTATCTTGTTTCAGAAATGTTTAATTAAGTAACTCCACTGGAAAACACATGAGCGCAGTGGAAAACCCTCCTTAATTGTTTGTCACAGTCGTGTCACAGTTGTGTGCAGTTATCCAGTGGACTCTGTGCTGATGAAGGCATACAGTAGCTGAGCATCCTGACGTCCAGAACTGCTTATCTGGTGAATTATTATCACTCAGCTGAAAAGAAAGCATTCAGACCCCATTGAGCAGATACAGCACTAATGTAATGTAGCATTTTACCTCAAATTGAGCCACCGGGCCAACCAGGACACTAACACACAGTGTTGTTTTTAAGTATTTCTTCCTGGGAAAGACAACAAAGTTCTGTTAGGTATCCTGGCACTAAATTAGCAAAATGTTGAGCCTGTATTTAAGTCTTTCCTTTTTACTTGTTCACCTCTTTTCCGTAAACACATATATTCTCACGCACAGACCCACATTGTAATTAAACAAGCTGCTATTTTCAGCCTGTGGGCACAGAGAGAACAACACACACACACACACACACACACACACACACAGAGGACAAATGATACTGAGAGCGTGTTTCATTCACCTATTGCACAGAGGCTTAGAATAGTGGCTTGTTTACATATGATCTCATTAGAGGGATTTCTTGCTTCAGTAGATTAGTCATGTGATTTGGGTGTTGTGTGGTCCACTAGGTCTAAGGGTTAGATGACTTGTGAACAGTTTATCAGAGTATCACAAAGACATTATTATTGATTAGTATTAATGTACAGTACATTAGTATTGTACTGTCCAGTATATATCTAGATAAATTATTTCCACAATCATGCGTTTTAGGTTAAATAGGTTGTAGATATGTTGCTTTTGGACATAAACCTTGTTATAATAATAGATTATCAAGTTGTAATTGTTATTTTGATATTTGCTGATTATCATAATAATCATAATAATATAATAGTGAAATAAAATACACTACTTTTTTACTTTTCTTTACTTCATTTACTGTCTGAAAAGGTATATTGTCAATATTGATAAGTATGTATGATGGGCTATGAATATTGACTGTCAATATTTGTTTGTGTAATTTAGGTATACAAAAGGAGAGTTGGACATTGCCTACATCACATCACGCATCATTGGTGAGTATACATACAGCTATTACATACTGTGATACATACTTACCTGATACACACTTTCAATTGTTAGAGAAATACTCAATAAATCTAGTATTTGTTTACTTATTTCTCGCTTTCACAGCTGTGTGTTTGTATGCTGGAGTTTTATTATTAGCCCAGTTTAAATAATAAGAAATAGTTTGAACAATAGTTAACACAGTGTGTGTAGTATCTGTGTTGATCACAGTGAAAATAGCCATTAAGATTTTCTCGTAATTGTCATTTTCCACTTTCCTCATTCTGCTAGTGATGTCAT
This sequence comes from Botia almorhae, assembly GCA_036877575.1. Lineage (NCBI taxonomy): Eukaryota > Metazoa > Chordata > Actinopteri > Cypriniformes > Botiidae > Botia > Botia almorhae. The sequence continues at coordinate 124,482 of JAZGTJ010000310.1, forward strand.
ATCCTGCTGAAGCAGTGGAGATGGGCTACAGAAACCACACTGAGGATATCCGCTCTTTCCTGGACTCACGACATGCCGACCACTACACTGTTTTCAACCTGTCACAGAGGAACTATCGAGGGGCCAAGTTCTCCAATAGGGTGAGAACTGCGTTCAGGATTTCCTGATTTCACAACTTTCATTTTTACATTCCTGGTCAGCTTGCAAACAATAGGTTAACTGTACAACTGTAGTAAAATATGTTCAGCAGTTTGACCTTGCATTCATGAAAACATTTAAAGTCAAAAGGGAGTCTAAAATCATCACCCAACATCTCTGCAGCATACTGTACTACCATAAATTACAGGCTAGTGATCACTATGGCGACTGGTATCTGCCCTTCTTTCATTAAAAATTAAACAGTGCTTTTCCCATGTAATTAAATAACCTGAAGGATTATTTGCATGACTCAAGTATTTCCAGTTTGTGTATTATTTGCTGCTGTAGTTATGAAGGATATCTTTGTTCATTTTGGCATTATTACATATTATATTCATTTTTTAAATATTGAACAAGTGCAGCAACATTGATATATTATTGAAGCTTTGGCTTTTATATAAATAATACATTTGATATATCAATGGCTTTTGAAGTTTGTTTTTACATGGTTCCCTTGCTGTTATAGAAATATTCTTTGTTTATTTCTGTTATCTTGTTGAAATATTTTGCTTTATAATTTACATAAATGTGCCCGGAGATGTTTTCCAAACATTTTAAATTTTAATCACGGTTCTCTCTTTCATTCAGGAAATTAAAATTAACTTTTTGCCTCATCAGCCAATGATGACTAAATTAAAAGAAAACAATATCAGCCAATATTATTACCTACTGGCTATGAAACAGTATTTTGCATTATTTTAATACAACTGAAGTTGCAAATCAGTCAATAAATACATGACAGATCAGTATCCAAAATGGTCTTCTTACCTTACCCCGATTCACAACAGTAAGTTTATAATAATGATTTATAGTTTTTCACTGTCATGTTTGATTTTGCAGGAAATGTCATTTGTAAACAGACAGAAGAAGATCTGGCTACTATATCACTATATGTCTGGGTACTGTAGATACTGTGCATCTGTAGCTTGTTCTTACAGCAGTTGTTTGGAATTTGTCATCCACGTTAAGAACATAACAGCAAATTCCTTGCGATTTTATGTTTCAAATAGAGATTGCAGTAGTGAGGCAAAAGTTACAGATTGCAGCTGTGAAACATTTTTGTCCTCATGACAATAGAATTATTTAACTGTTTATGAGTTCCTGATTACTCAGATTTTACACTTGTCAGGTGGTAGTTTTGTTTGTCCTTTACCTACACTGCAATTACTTTTTGTACTGCCTATTGTGATCTTCCTCTTAATTGAATTTTTCTTCTTGCTTCTATGTAGGTTTCAGAATGCAACTGGCCTTCCAGACAGGCCCCTAGTCTTCACAATCTGTTTGCTGTGTGTAAGAACATGTACAACTGGCTCAAGCAAAACCCCAAGAATGTGTGTGTGATCACATGCTCGGTAAGAATATATGGCTTACTATGTAACTTGTAGGGCTGGACAGCTAATAACAATGGTTAATATTATGATTTCTGCTGCTGTGATTAAAGCTGTGCACACACTACAAAACTGTCAGGCCAGTTAGGAATGTGATTTGGTGTGACTACTGATCGTGCCCAGTCAGGTCTATTACAGTTAGGCAGAATCAGTGTTCACAATAGGTTGATAAAGTTGTGTAATATGCGGTGACTGTTTTTCAAGCAAGTTTAATATTGCAACAGATGCTGGCAATTGTTATTGGGTGTTTTTGATGCTGGTTGTGTATCGGGCTGGCTCAGTTGTTCAGTATGTGCTCCTCTCTGACTGTCAAAGTGAATCTGCTCCAGTCGATGGTAACTCGATGGTCTTTGTGTGTTGAGACCTGTCAGTGTTGAGAATGTTGCAGCTAATCATCAGGTGTGTTTCCAGCTTAATATATCACGAAGGTTCAGTGTCCTGAAGATTACAGCATAACATTTACTGTATGTGGAACTTTCATTGTCAAAATGTTCGGTTGGCATAAAACACAGTTTTATATAAAAAATATGGTGGAAGCATTCTAATTATGTTATGATGCTGAAATAGCAGTTTTACATCAGCAGTTTTAGAGTTAGTTAATTAAATATCAAAAATAAAAAAGTGGTTTTAATGTCACAAACAGATTAAACCAAATAAATCTTGTTCAATTACCCTGATTACCTGATTAAGTGAGATTTGCAACAATAAATTATGCTCTATAGACAGCTGTGGTTATTTGTACATGTGTCTGTGTTGTTTTAGTGATGGTTTAGAGGAGTTAGCAAATCATGTAATGCTATAAACACGCCCCCACAGTGTAAGCTGAAAGTGATGCCCCATTAAAACGCCCTTGTCCATCAATTGATAAATAACTGTCCTGTGATCAATACTTTAATCAATACTGTATTTTGTGGATGGTAATATATTGTGACTTTGGATCAAGCACATTATTGTTTAAGTTTGATATACAAAAAAGAGGCGTGTTTGCAACTTTACATATAAATTAATGACAATGATGTATGGCATTTAAAGAAGACTTGGAGTTTGGCTAAAGAGGACTCAGAGTGGTTAATAAATAAGACACAGATGCTCTACAATATATGACTTAGTCAATTTGTCCATAAATGTTCTCTTGTTCTCTTATGTACTCTGTGTTATCTAAACCCATTCTCAAATCTGTTGTTTTGCTTGTCTTTAAGGATGGCAGAGCTCCGTCGGGCGTGCTGGTCTGTGCCATGTTCTGTTTCTGCCACCTTTTTGCCAACCCGGTGCCAGCCATGCAATTTCTCAGCGCCAAAAGGCCCGGATCTGGCTTGTGGCCCTCCCACAGGAGGTACAGCCAATCAGCTTGCAGCTCTCAAAATATGTTCCTAAACATTTAAAAAATATATGATACTGAATATTATTACTGCAAAACAATAATCAATGCTCAGTTTAGTTGAAGTTCTGCATGAATCATACACATCTTGATTACATACAACAAACGTCAAACGTGAAGGAACACATTTTAATTAAATGTGGTCTTCGGTTAACCTTTTAATTAGGTTTAATTAAGGTATTTTTCCATTTGGAGCAGACAAGCTAATATGCTGATATATATGTGTGTGTATATGTGTTTATTCAGGTACATAGGTTACGTATGCAGTTTAGTGTCAGAGAAGCCCACAGTACCCCACTCTAAACCACTAATCATTAAAGCCGTCACAATGAGTCCTATTCCTTGCTTCAACAAACAGCGCACCGGCTGTCGGCCATTTTGTGACGTGCTTATCGGCGGGACCAAGATATTTTCTACAGCTCAGGAGTATGAGAGAATGAGGTAGGCCAAATAGTCTACTAGCATCCACTCTACCTAAATCAAAGGAGCACTAAAGGAACAGTTTGCTAATAATAAACCATCATATACCCACCCTGTATGACTTGCTTGCTTGCATGGAGCATTGAAAAATTTGTTTTAGCAACAGTGAGCTGTTGTGAGTGATTCTTCATGTCTGTTGTATGACCTCAGAGAACACAGAATTCAGGAGGCCAAAGTGGTCTTTTCTGTAGGAGTGAGTGTCCAGGGAGACGTGGTGATTTCTGTCTATCACATGCGCTCTCACGCACTACAGGCCAAGGTAGTAGACCAACTAACTGTACTACTTTTTGTATTTAATGTTTTTGAATGAATATTTATTGTTGATTACCGAATCAACTTGACAAAAAGCTATAAAAGTGGTATTCATAGATTAAAGTTTTTTTTAAGTTCTTGCTATTAAAGTTGTAATGTTTAGTCAAATATATATATGCATAAAAGTGACATCACAATAAAAGTGGCTGTTCAACAGGTAACGAACACCCAGATATTCCAGATTCAATTCCATACTGGTTTCATTGCTCCTGGCACCACAGTTTTAAAGTTTATGAAGTAAGTGTCTGGAGCAGTTGACCTTGATTTGGGATCTTGTTTAATACTGTGTTCTAAACAGGTGTGATGTGACTTGTCTTTCAGTATTAAATGCAAAACTATTGCGTGATATAACACAGCCAATACGAACATATTTAACTGATATAATAACTTGTGTAGCTGAAATTTGTACCAGTGATATTTCACAGTGGGGCTACCCAGCATGGCACAGCAGGAATAAAAACCAAGCTATTGACAAAATGTCCTGTTACTGCTTGTTTTGTTCAAAGCTGGTTACGAAATAAAGTGTAGATGGTAGAGGGAGATTTAATCTTGCGCTTGTTTCACTATTTTGTCACACCTGGTTGGTTCACTGTGAAACTACTATAAACAATAGCTTTTTTATTCCTTTTTAATTATAATTATCGCCTATTTATCATTATTTTAATCTCAAAAGTTATTTAAACCTCCAGCTATTAATATAAATATAATTATTATAAGTTATTTTAAATTATATGTTATAATTAAAAAAATAGATGAAATAGATGGAATTGTACTTTTGTACCTTAAAAAATCTGTCATTTGATTCATATATATTTGATGTTGAAAAAAAATGTTGTTTTTGGATATATTATTTGTCAACTACACTTTGCTGAAGTCTGTGTGTGTGTTTGTCCAGAACAGAGCTGGATGCCTGTGATTCTCCAGAGAAATACCCTCAGCTGTTTCATGTACTGGTAGACATCGAGGTGGAGAGCACAGAGAAACAGAAAGACCTAACCCCTCCATGGGAGCAGTTCCCCACCAAAGACCTGAACCCTAATGTGCTTTTCTCCTGTCATCAAGAGCATCAGGATGCACTTGCTATTGCGGGTAATGCACACAAATCCTATATATTACAGCTACAAAAAAGTTTAATAATTTTAATTTATCTTTTTGTTTTTGAACATTTCTTGCATAAGACCGTAGAACGTAAGATTGGGTGATATTCCAATATATTGGTGTGATATCCCAGTGAACAGGGAATGTTCTCAGAATGTTATGAAAAAGTTCTTGCAGTAACGTTGTACTGAAGACTCATGGACAGGTGGATCCATGTGCAGCTCTTTATTTAACAGAGTAGTCGATAAACAGGCAATGGATAAACACCAGCAAACAGAGCAATGAGGGCAAGACAAAATCAGAATGGGTAAACAGGCGGAGGTCAGGGCAAACAACCAATAACGTAGACCAAAGCAAAAACGAGGCAGGCAGCAAACAATCAAACTCAATAAAAAATCCAAACGACAACAGGTGATCGACGGAAAACAGCTCTGAAATGTTTGACACAGCAAAACAAGTAATCGAAATGAGTTCGTAGAAGTCCTGGGTTTAAATAACCGGCTGATAAGTAACAGGTGGCAAACAGGAAGTAATAAGCCCTAGGCATGGGGATCATGGGAAATGTAGTCCGAAATGAGCTAGTATTCTGGCGAAGGTTCCCCCTGATTGCGAGGAGGAGGCGGAGTGACAGCCTCCTCCGTAACAAACATTAATAGAACAGTTTTTTAATATTATATATTATATCAGAAATGTTATTCTTAAGTAGTTAGTGTAATGTTTTAAAAAGGTTACAGAATTAAAAAATGAATAACATACTTACAACCAAGCAATAACATTAATACAACATCTAAAAAACTGGATGTTGTAAACGTTCCTAGAACGTAATATTTTAATAACATTTTTGTTATTTTTATAACAGAAACGTTAGGGAAACATTTTTACAATCTAAAATTGTTAGTTGGGTTTAAGGCACATTTAATGTGTCAATGTTTCTATCGATCTTTATTTTGTGACTCACAAGTATCAGGTGTTATAATAGCATCTCAGATTTCAACTTCAGTAGCAAAAATGCTGTTAAAGTCAGTCAGTTCTTGGCAAACTGTTTCAAGTAACTGATTCAAAACTTATTAATTCAATGTTTTGTTTGCGTTATAATTAGAAACATTTTCTGGGAGTCTCTTGTGTGACATTTTTCATTAAATTTAAATGTTTTGGTAAATATAATATAGTTGTTCATTCTTTTTAAATGAAAATAATACATTTTCTGTTTGTTTAACTACATTCTGTTAAAAGCAAATACATATATATGAAAATATATATTGAACATCACCAATAGTCTGAGTTTAGCCTGTGGAGTTTACTCACCATTAGGAGCTCAGTAGCTTGCCTCTGATTGAGCCTTTAAACAAGTCAACAGTCATTAGTCACTCCCTGGAGTTTCTGTGCCCCATTAAACTAAACACCATCTGTTTAATGTACTTCTCATTCTTTGCTGAAAAGATGAAATGGAGGGCTTGGATTTGGAAGGTAAGATGTAGTGTAGGAGGCCTGTGAGAGTGTACACTAAATAGTAGATTAATAGATTTGTGGTGGCTAGTGAATTTATATAATTTAATGCATAGATTAAATCTTTAGTGCGATAGATGCTTTTATAATTGAATAAAGAGGGTTTGTTTAGAATATACTAAGAATTAAGTTCTTGTGTTTTGATCAGAGCTAAATCAGAGATGTTTCCTTTTATTTAGTTTTGAAAAATATTAAAAGTTTTTTTTTTCGTTTAACTCAAAAATTGGTTCTTTTAACTTTCTACCTGGAAATGTGCAACAGAATGGAATGGAATAGATATTTAAAGTCAAATTTCCAATGCTAGAACTCAGTTATGTACTTGGTATTCGACAGCATGATATAGATGCTTCACAGAATTCTACACAGAATCCACCATTGTGTAGAATCATCCTCAAATCTCAGTTCCCCATTTCTTCTCTCAGATCCTGCTCAGGCCCATGGAGGTTGTGGAGGCAGAGTGGGCCCAAATGAGGACAGCGAACCCTCAGATGATGAGATGCTCTCCCTATCCAGCCAGCAGAGCAACACAAGCAATGAGAAAACAAAAGCAGCCAAGAAAGCAGAGCCCCAGCCTGCAGCGGCGCCTCCTCCAGGGGCCACAGAAGTAGATCTCCTGGGGCTGGATGGGGACGCAGCTCAACCTCCTCCATGTTCCCCACAACCTCCCACTACAGGCACCACCACAGATCTGCTGGGAGATCTGTTTGGAGCTCCACCCACACCGCAGCCAGCCAGCGGCCCCACCTCCGCTCAGTCAACTCCTCGGAGATCTGCACCCTCGTCCTCACCCTGCCCATCACCTCGATCTGGAGACAGTAAGCAGCTGTAACAACAAGATTGTTAGACCCTTTGCGGAAATAAAAGTTGTATATGTATTGTATATTGTTATAAGGCAGTTTCGTAGAGGGTAACAATAACAAGCTAGCTTCGAAGGCATAAGATCCCACCCTCACTTTAAAGTGCTCTCCAAAGCCATGCCTCCTCCAAAATATATAAACACATACATAGTTTGACAGGCAAGCAGGACATCCTATCATTGCATTCAGGCCAAATACAGTGATTAAACATTTTAAACATTTATATATATATTTAATATTTATAATATTTAATATTTTTAAATATATTTATACCACTTAATGATTGACATGTGAAGACACTTTCAACCAGCATAACCAAAAATGCTTCTGGAAAAATTCACTGCCAAGAATTTTTTACCTTTATGTGAAAATACATGTTTTCTACTTCATGTTTTTTTATATATCTGGTCATCAGTTCAAATTTTAGTTTATATAATCCATTATTTATATCTAATTCATTATTATAGTCAAAAAGCATTTTATAAATGTGCATTTTAACAAAAGAAACTGAATCTTTTGGTTAATTGTTCAGCTTTTGACCCTTTCGGGTCTGGGACCGCTCCTGGCCCTAAGCCACAGGACTTCATGGGGGCATTCCTCGGTCCAGGTAATATGGGGCAGCCAGACCCCTTCCTGCATGCTGCACGATCTCCATCTCCTACAATGCAGAACATGGGCATGGGTAAGGCATGCGCTTCTGCCACTCGGTCCTGCCAGTGTGTGGGCAACGTCACCATAACAACCAGCAAGTTCTTTTGTGTTAAATCCTCATGAAATTGATAGCAATAGCCTCTAGTAAAGTCCTCTAGTTATGTACAAATACTGATAGTCTGTGTTTTAGAGAGTGTTTGTTCATCTTTGGCATTTGTTATTGTTATTAAGCTTGAGTATTTGTTTTAAGTACATTGTGTGTGGTCAGAAACAGCATATGCTCTGTAATGGAGAACTGAAACCCAGTATTATGTATCTGGGAATATGTGAGGCAGCTTGATATCAATATTAAATACAATTATAACTAAAATTTCATTCTGAATCACATCTGTTTCCACTTTCAGTAAGAGGTAATCTTGCCTTTTAAGACAGTATTTTCTGGTCATAAAAGCTAGGTGTGTGTTTATAAGGGAATTTTAAATGTAGTGTTTTATGTGTAGCGTTTGTGATAGTGTGCATGTCTTTGGAAACAGCACGTACAACTCTGTTGTGTCATTTAAACAGGTTGTCCCACCCCCAAACTCAGGCCATTGGCTGAGATAGAAGTTGACACATAGTAGTGTTCAGATCAACATCAAAGTATTTATACAACAAAGACTTATTTATAGTTTCCTTTGCACATTTTTATAAAATAATAGAAAGCATTACACTTTATTATACATAACACTTTATTGTATATAATATATTCTTAAGGTTGAAGTCTGATAAAAGTATCTGTTTATTTTGTTTTGACACAAACTTGTAAACAATAGAGTGAGGCCCTGCAGTCAAAGTGTGTTTCCTTCACAGGTCGCAGTTCACCTGTGCCTCCCAGTACCCCCACTGTTAACATCCAACAGCAGAATCCTACAGGAGCATGGGAGTGGAACAAGCAAGCCCCCGCAGGCAAGTGCAGTTAGAGACACAAGATGCCTTATAGGGCCACCTGGTGGTGTACTTAGCAATTGCATTAAAAATAGAAAATGACTAGCTTTTCCATTTGGATTTGGGTGGTGAGCTCATATAACTCATAACTATTAATGTCTTTGAAACATTATACAGCTGAAATTTTGCTTTCAAAATCAAGAAAGCTTGATCATTTTTTTAGTTATTCTTAAAGGTATTATCATAGAAAATAATCACCTTTGGTAAGTGAAGAAAATTAAATCATAGATAATGATTCATCTCATCAGGTGGAGGTTTTGGGATGGGGAGTAAGTCCGCCAGCACCAGTCCAACTAGCTCGGTTCATGGTACGCCCACCCACCAGGCCAAACCCAACACTCTGGACCCTTTTGCAGATCTGGGTAACCTAGGAACCAGTCTGGGAGGTAAAGAGAAAGTTTGTATAGATCTTAGTGTGAGTACATCACAAATGTATTGGTAACATCTGCATGCTTCAAATTTGTGTATAGGTGGATCAGGATTCTCCAGCAAACCCACCACACCTACCGGTACAGGAGGAGCATTCCCACCTATGGGCTCCCCTCAGCGTCCTGCTCCCTCTCCCCAGCACACTGCCTCTGGAGGCTGGCATCCAAGCACTGGCTTCCCTTCATGGCAGCCTGGAGGTGCAGGTCAATGGCAACCTCAGGTCCAGGGAGCACACCACCAGACCCCACCTAAAGCACCTGCACCCTCTATGCCTCACACCTCACCACAGAACAGACCTAACTACAATGTCAGCTTCTCCAGCATGGGTGGGGCATCACCTGGGGGCGCTGCAGCAAAAGCACAGCCTAACATGGGTCAGTAGCTAACAACACACCTGTGTGCATTAACATGTATGCTTTTGGCAAATGCTTTTATGTGTATGTAAAATATTGTATTAGTTTGTGTATTCCCTGGGATTCCCTGAGTTCTCACTCTGTGTCTTTATTCACCAAAGGAGACCTTGGTGAGAAAAAGATTTAAATACCCTGCAGTAAGAGCTGTGTAAGAGTCTATACCACAACTGTAATGATAATGATACAGGCAACACTGTCGCTGAGATCACTTTTAGGGCTTTATCAGTTGATGAGCAGTAAAACATTGACAGCCAATAAAATTCCATTAAAACTTAAAGGGCACACATATTTAAAATGGCAACTCCTCTTGTCTTTGAAAGATATCCCAGAAGTGTCTGTTTTTCCTTTGGTTTCCTTTGGAAACTTAAAGCAACAGCAGGTCATCCATATCCATCTTCATGACTGTGAAACTGCAGCGCACAAGCTTAGAATAAATACAATATTATTCGTTGGTGTGGATGATAATATACTGTTATCATAGTTATCTTTATAGTTAGCATGTTGTTATCTTTAATGTTGCTTTCAGGGTTATATCGTTTGTCATATAATTTGTACAGTTTTAATCTTGTATAAATGATGCAGTAACATATTCTGTTTAGTGTAAACAACATCTGTGCATTTGTTTCAGTTGTAGTTTCCTGCTGAGACCCCTTCTTCATTGATTAATGGATTCTTTTTTATTGATTAAAGAATGTTCATGGATTAAAGCAACTTCCTGTTTATTCCAGGAACCAGGCCAAAGGCCTCAAATGCTAACTTTGATGACCTGCTCTCTGGCCAAGGTTTTGCTGGTAGCAAGGAAAAGAAAGGGCCAAAAACCATAGCAGAAATGAGAAAAGAGGAGATGGCAAAAGAGATGGACCCAGAGAAAATCAAGGTGAAAAATAAGATTAACAAAGACACACACACACATAAATATGAGCAGACAAACTGACCCGTATATTCATTGCATAGCTGTCTGGAATACTTTTTCTGATTGGTGTTTAATTCTGTGATCAAAAAACTTGTCAGGGTAAGACAGTTGTCATCACGTTTTAAGGTAACATCCCTTGTTTGTGACAGATCCTTGACTGGATTGAAGGGAAGGAGAGGAACATCAGAGCATTGCTGTCCACCATGCACACAGTGCTTTGGGAGGGGGAGACACGCTGGAAACCTGTAGGCATGGCTGACCTCGTCACACCAGAGCAGGTGAAGAAGGTCTACCGCAAAGCTGTGTTGGTGGTACACCCTGACAAGGTGAGAGAAACATATTTATTGACATAAAAGGTGAAATTAAGATGTAAAACATCTTGACTAACATTTTCAATTTTAAAAGGGAAAAAAATCTATTTATTATATGACCCCTTTAAAAATATGTGGTTGAGGCTTTTTTAAGAAATGTTCTTCTGTTTTCTCTTTCCATTTACAGGCTACTGGACAGCCGTATGAACAATATGCCAAGATGATTTTTATGGAACTAAATGATGCCTGGTCAGAATTTGAAAGCCAAGGACAGAAAGCGCTATACTAAGATTTCCAGAAACTAATTAAGAAAGGCCCCGAACCTAAATATGATGACAACCAGTCAGCATCTCCTGCCCAGATCAGACATCCTGCACCTCGCCACAGTCCATGAAACACACCTTTGTCTCCTTTCCCACCTCCAGATGGCAGACCTTACATCTACAATATAGTTGTGTATCTCTGTATTGATCTATTTATCAGGTCAAATCATGCACTAGGCCAACATAGAGTAACTGCTGTTCTGAGAAGACTGTTTTTGAAATAGTGGCATACAGCTTTTAAAGCATTTTGTGTTCAAAACTCTTTTCTTTCTGGCCAAGTATGCCTGCATAACAAAGGTCATGTCTTTATACAGCTGGGAAACGTATCTGTAAAGAATCTCATTATGGAATAACAGAATTTGACAGAGCCTGATAGAAATGCTGAGGAATCTTGGATGAGAGGTGGACCATCTTTAACAAATGAACAAATGTCCAGGTGCTCAATTAATTTAGCAAAACAGCTGTTAAATATTCAAAAAAATAAAAGTGGGTCTCGGGTTTCATGGTCAGTCGAGGGTTAAGAGGGAAGGACAAATATGCACAAATGATAAAACAGAGCAGCCTTGTATTAAAGTCTTGTATTCTGTGAGGTAACTTCGTTCAAAAGCTAAGCATTTACCCGTAACTGAAGTCAGCATTTGATTACATGCGGTTTTGGGGGGGCAAAAGCACAATTATAAAAGACTTAAGAAATAGGTAACATGCAGCTAATATGTTGTTTCATCTCAACTTGTGTTTTGTTGAGGTTATTAGACTACATTTGGAAAAACACGAACTTTATCTGTGAAATTTACTGATCTGTCTCTATATGTTGCACTATACCATTCTGTTTACAAACATAAAGAGTTAAGAGAAATTGTTTATTAATGTACTTATTCTAGAGGATAAAAAAGCAACGTAAATAATATGGAAATGTACCTTAAAGTAACAAGGCTCAACAAGGCTTCGTTTTGATCTATCCTATTCATTAATATGAACTGTTAATGCTGTCTTGGCATATACAATTTATGTTATTATGATGTTGTATTTTCTTTAACTGGTTAATTGTGTCACATATTTTTTTAACTTATTTGAATACAGAACATATTCTAAACTACTAAACTCTCATAGAGATTCCCTGCACAACATTATTTAAAATTGATTTTGCTTAGTATACAGTGATACCTTTGCATTTGGATTGCAAAATTGAATTCTGTTTGTTGAGGAGACTCGTCTGATGAGAAATGTAATGAAAAGTATGATACAAAAGAATCACGTTTAATTACCATAGGTGTCTTTTAAACTTGACATTACATTACATATCATTCAGACTGGACTATAATGTTAATATTTGTAACAGCTGAATTCATTATGAACATTAGCCAACATAAATAGATCATCCCTTAAAATCCAGCTCTGTTTAGCATATCTTTGTATCCATGTAATGTACTGCATGTTTGACTGTAAGTGGCACATAGTCCAGAGGAAGTTTTTAGAGTGTACAGCCACAAATCTGCCCTTTCTCTTCTCAGTATATTTGCACTTGAATGGTATTTGATACATACAGCACACACTTGTGCCGAAACTTGCAGTACCTGCTGCTGTACATCGCGTTCATGCTTCGCCTTCCTGTTTTTGCGCTTTAGATCATGCAGTGATATGACGCTTTAACTGTTATCAAAGCAGTCTTCTCTATTTCTTACGTTCTGCAGTCAGTTACCTTTCCCTTCATACAATCCAGTGCTAAAGACTTCAAGGCACATTGTGGATAAAGACTGAAGGACTTTATTATTTAAGATAAGCAAAAAATGAGGAAAGAAGGTGCCGTGTATCTACAATGGAACTTTTCTGCCCCCTCTTGTGGAGTGAGCTGTTTATCTTCAAACCTAGGATATCATGTTCAAAAGCTAACCCCTGTATACAGTAGTGAATGTGTGGTGTTCTCAATAATGCTGTTCTCTGTAAGGAAGTGATAAGATTTGGATACAGCTCCGTGTTTGTCTGCTGTATCAGTATTATTGTGAGATGCATTTGTTTCTTGTGTCTTCTCTTTTATGTTCCTGTTCTCCATATGGAGCTGTACATATGATAATGTGCATTGCACAAATAAATGGGAAACAAAGTGTGGTCAATAAAATGTCTTTAGTCACATTTGAAATCGAAAGCAAACACTTTTGACTTTTAAATTACAAGGAACTAATTACAATAACGATTATCTGAAAAAAGTTTCACTTAAATTTATGCTTTTCATGAAAAGGTGACAAATGACCTTTAAAAGTGAAATATAAATTAACTTTAACTATGATATCACTCCTAAAAGCCTGTGAGGCATGACGCATATTACTGAATGCCTTAAAGTTTATAGTGCATATAAGCAGTAAAGTATGTGATGAAACAACTGACTAAGTTTTGAGAAGTCAGCATATTTGTTATCGGCTAATTTATTGGGTCTGTGGCATATATGTTGGTTTTTAACTTTTATCATGTAAGGATTTTTGATTACAGTAATGCTAAAACTAAAGTGTGTAATTTCTGTGCTTCTGATGTCATCAGTAAAGTTGCAGATATTGTGAAACTAAAGAAAGCTGCCATGCTGTCCCACTGGCCTATGGCATTGGCTTCACAGGCAGCATTTTGTGTATGCAGATAACTTATACACAAACTAATTTTAAATTTCTTCTACCAGCAACCAATCCATTCACAGGATTGTTGAATATCAGAGGCAAGAAATGAACTGTTCACAATATCATCACAATGTAGGAATCAGGATTAGCAGTAGGTGTGGATGTTGGTAGCAGTTGGTTCAGTGAATGAACCAATCCGAAGAAGGAAGTATAGCGGGCAAATTTCGGTACAACACCTGGCAACATCCGTCACGTTTGCGTTGTTATGATCCTTATGTTTAACATATAAAGCGTACAAACAACAACCGCAGAAATTATTAAACTAGGATTGGGAAAAAAATCTTAATTCCTATATCAATTACAATTGTAAACACACGCCGGACACGCAGGTCGTATTTTTTATATTTTGAATGTGGCGGCTTCTCAGCTCCCGTGACCTCATGGGATAGAAATCCACATACATCAGAACTCTCGAGGAAACAGTTAAACAACAGGTATTTCTCGTCTACAGTTTATAGAAGGAAATAACCATATTAGGATAAAGATCTTTATCTGCATATTCAGACTTAGTTGGATTAAACTATTTCAGGTTTAATTAGGAAGCTAAGATCAGCAGTGAAGTGGACCTCCAGAATCAGGAGTTGAATAGCGCTAAACAGGTAGGTAAAGCTCTGGAATATTTAGTGATACCAAACAAATGCCTGTAAAAAGTCGGCATGAACATTTTTAATCGATTTTCTTCTTGTACCTAATCCAGATTTGCAGATTTGTATCATCAGACCAATAAGGTGTAGGAAAGGCCTTGCCTTTTGAGAAGTTTTTGTCTTGAAGATTTTCCTGAAACACGCAGCCTACTGGGATGCAAAGATCCAAAACCAGAACAACACCTGCTATTCGAATGCATGTCCACAAGATGGCGGCAGCTCTCTTGTTTCTTACCCCACTATAATCACCAACACTCCAATTTGTCATAATATTAAACAAAGCCACTTAGTATTAAAGCACAAAATATGTAAAACACTCCAGGGTAAAACATCAAAATATAGGTGTTCACAATGCAACAATTCAACATGAAGACATACATTAACAAAGTCCATTTCAGTGATTTGCATTTCAGTGATTCTTATTGCTGATAAAGACACAAAATGTCTCACAAAATGTATGTCATAACAGTGAATGTACCAGTCCATTATGTTGAGAAGTGGAGTATTCCTCCACTAAAGGTCCATAACAAAGGCACTTTTGTGTGAGCAGTCGTCCTTAAAACAAGGGAATGCTGAGTCATACCCATGTAAGTGACTGTAATGGGGTGCAATTCCATTCCATTCAAGATCTGTGGCTCAGAGAATTTATGCCCCATCTTGTTAATCTTTATAGTTCACAACTGTCTCCTCAGCGCTTTGTGCAATGTGTATTGTGTCCTCTGTGTTTTTCCTTTGTGAGTACTTGTTTTGTATTTTTACTTGTTTTACTACGGTTTTTGGATGATTTCTTGAAGAAATAATCTGTACTTGAGTCATACTTTAGCTATATTAATTAAAGTACTATATATTGGTGAGGGAATACCAGTCCTCTACCGTAACCCACAACCAATGAGTTTTTCTCCGTACTTCTCTAACAAATTTCCAATAAGTTTCACCATTTTTTAGGTCAAATATCTCCCCAGACTCCTTGGAATTTTCCACACACGTCATTCAGAGGAAAACCTTTCTCTTGCACATGCATCATATTGAATTTCCATTGCTCTCAATTTTTAAAACTAAATATAAACAAGATTAAGATATTTCTATATTTCACTTAATGAAAAAAGGGAAACAGGTTTACACACAGCTGAGGTGAGAGCAGCAGTTAAATATGATCTCTGGTCTACTGTCTATTTGTAATAACAGTACTGGCCTCTTTGTAATCAAATTCATACAACATTTCTTTTTGAAGGCTTTATAAGACCTTGGGATCAATACAACCTCATCACATCCTAATACTGTATTTGTTCTAATAATAAATAGTACAAATAATGGCACAATTATATGCAGGTTTTCCAGGATAGCAGGTCGCTTTCTCAACACATTTATCACCATGCAGCTAAACACCTGCATGATTAAACATGACATGTACTTAAATTCTTTACCATGCATCAGTGTTCTGGTAGAGAAACGCAGATGTGTTGTTATTGTGAAGGTCAATTTATAATTTCACCATCAGTAGCGCAGAATGTGTATATAAAACAACCTTTCATATTCCGCCCTCTCAGATGGCATTGCAGTCTCATTCACGTCAATAGAGTGTGTGGATGAAGTTTTAACAAGGCCAGAGATGAGTCAGGCCAGTTTACTTTATGAACCACAATAAAATAAAAGGTGCTCAGTACAAAGTGGAAAAAGATTTTGAGTTCCAAAATGAATAAAAAAAGCACAAAACCATCAGTTATCTGTATGGCAAACAGGGACCTTCGTTTTGACAGTAGCTAAAACAACTATTGGAGAAGTTTTGTCCCCTTAAACATATTTATGTACATGTATGTTGGGTCTCTTTCTCTATCTCACTCCCCACACACATTCTAACTCTCCCTTTCTCACTATTTCTTCTTTTTTTGTGTGAAGTGAAGATAAAGTCTTAATTTTGCCTTGAGGTTCAATTATAACAAAGTTACAATCACATTATAGCAGAGCCAGCTGTTGGAAACCTTTGTGAAGGCAGAAGAGTCAGATCATTACCACATATCTGACTGTGAACATTATTCTATTGATCATGTGGTATAATTAATAGATTGTACTTTATATTGAGGATGTAATTTAAATTGGTTTTAGTTTTAAACAATATATCTGTATTTGACTTGGTAGTGAATGGTTGATTTTTTTTCTGTTTAAAGGGAATCTTTATATTTGTGTAACCATTTGTTTCTAATCAGATTTACCTCTTGTTTGGAATTTTTCATAAATTAGTAATATGAAAAGACAACAGAAAGAATGCCCTTAAATAGTGCCACAGTCTTCTTAGAAAACAACAAGATAAAACCAGCAACAGAAATGTACTTCACATTAATTTAATTAAATGCTCTTCATTATAAACAGGACATCTAATAACCTTGTAAAGGTAATGACGCTGAATATTTTTCCTGGATAAGCTGCCTTGTGAGTGGACATGTAGATTAATCAAAGAAAATTATTTATGAGCCAGAGTTTTGGTTTTGAATCATAACTACCAGCCACAGCAAACTATCAGTTCTAACTATCTAACTATCAGAGTTAAACAGGCAAGGAAGCACATATGGAAGTTATTGGTACATTAAAGAGCGATTTCAGTTATTGATCATCCCATTCTTCTTGAGAAGTCAGAGCTCATAATGACAAAAGCTATTAGCAAGCACCAGTTTCTGGAAATCAATATCATTGGCTCTGTGATATTTTCTTGTTGGTTTGTATTATCTAACTCAGAATTTTAATGAATCTTTGAACTCATCTCACAGGTTAAGAAAAAAATGCTTTAAGCTTTCTCAAGGGTACAGCATAGGACAGATTTTTTTGTTATTATTAATCTCAGTTCTTCTCCTGGAAATCATAAGAAAAAACTTTTGAGGACACGTTCAGCCCAGGACACCCTTACGCAGCATGGCAAACATGAAGTACTGTCAATCTTCACAGCCTGGATAGAAGATGCCCATCGCAACACAGAACCTAGAAATAAACAACACTGTTTTCGAGTTTATATTAGTACCAGTAATTCTCCACCCCTAGAATTAAGATCCAGATTTTAGGTTACAGTTTATGAGGGAAAGTGTATATATTTAGGCAGTGTCTCTGATTTCTAGTTTTAATTTTTTCACCATTTTAAATTGTTTTTTTGTAGTTCTCCTAAATAATCGATTAATACGAGCTTTTAAAAATGGCATACATAATACACAAGATAATTGTGTATTATTTACACAATACATAATACACAAGAGTAAGAATCATGTTTAAAAATGGTTATAGATAATATAGCATGCCACCCGATATGTCATGTCAACAATGCCTTTGCAAATGATTTCCATACAGTTTATGAATGAAGCTGATATTTAACACCCTTTTGAACCTGTGCCAGGAAAACTAAAAATAGGTAGCTTTTAAATTCTCTCCGATATTCAGTATACATATTGCAGCTGCTGTGATGGAAACTAATCGTAGAAGTAATAAATTCTTTGGGTGAACTTTATGGGAACTGTTTATCAGAGTCAGGATAACAGGTGATGGGATTTTACACAGTAGCTTCAATTGGGCCTTTTATCCCATGCATTATAAATAAAAAGCGTTGATATTGAAAGAGCATCAGATAGGGGTTGACAGTGAACCAGAATGTTGTGGGGTATTGCGTAATAGAAAGCGTATAGAATTTCTATTTAATTATTTATCAATTAAAGCTGCACTCTGTAAGTTTTTGGGTTAAAAATAATAAAAAAAACAGCTACTGAGCAAGTACATAACAGATCAGTGTTCAACACAATCTCTTTACCTGAACCTGGTTTGCAATGGTACGTTTATAATAATGATGTATAGTTTGAGCCGCCAGATGGGATTTCACAGGATATGTCAGTTTGATTTCAACATGTAAATAAAAGTAATCTGCATTTTATGTTTTTAAACAGAGATGGCAATAGAGAGGCAAGAGTTACGGATTGCAGATTTAAATCTGAAATATTTCTATTTGATAAGGAATGGTCACTGCTGAATCTTGTTTATGTTTGAAACCAGCTGCATGCAACTTATAAACATGTTTACTGGAAGTATGTAGGCCTACTTTATTAACCCTATAAAAAAAATCACATTCTTATCCATTACGACACCCCATAAAATTTGGTTCAGAATGTCTGTTGTCATCAGACGTAATCTTCATTAAATTTCAATGGAATTTCCAGATGCAACAAATGGAATATATTTGAACATTTTCCAACAGGAGCTTTGAGGTCCATTGTGCCGCCAGGGTAAAATGACATTGTTGTACTGTATGATGCACTGTCATCCAGTGGAAGCAGTTCTGTTCTTAGCTACAGTATCAGGTTGACCTAAGCAAATATTCTGAACATGCACACACACACACACATATGCATGTTTTTGTATCATGGTCGGGACTTTCCGTTGACTTCTATTTCCTTTATACAAAGTTAAGGATATTAGCCACTAACCCCTTGAAATAAAAAAGCCATTTTTTCATGGGGACTGTTCAGTATCCCTGTGGGCACTTTTGATCCCCACGATGTAGGTAAGTTGTGAACTGTGATCAGTTTCAAACAGGCTTGCACACAAACAAACAAACATATTTTCTAGTGAAAGATCACTTACCTAGTGTTTGTTTCCTGGCAAACTTAACAAGGACTCTTTGCTTAAAGCACACATACACACCAATAGTTGATTGGTGTGTATTTCTAGCACTACCTCTCAGAATAGCTACATGTTTGCCTGGAGACCCACTAGGAAGAAGAGATGGGTCTGCAAATTCACTGCAACAAAATTAGGCTCTCTTTCTCACAAACACTCACAGACTGCTCTTTGACTTCCTGACTGCACAGCCACATCAAAACATGATAGGTGAGTTCCCTATCAGTCAGTCACGTTCGACGTTACGTCAAGTGACTGACGTATGGGGTCTTGCTTGAGAGCCCTATCACCTTCGCGTAGTAAAAAATCGCGCC
>JAZGTJ010000311.1:0-18231 GCA_036877575.1 Botia almorhae
CATTTTTAGTGACATATATTACTGTTTTCAGCAATGTACAACATGTATATATCTGTAAACAACTCAAAAAATGTGTTTTAGGGTGTTGTGACCCTTTAAAAACAAAAACAAAGCAGAACACAAACAGAGGATGTATATTAAATGGAGGCACATACTGTGACTGTTACACAGAGTAAAACATGGGAGAGATATAGTATAGTATAGTTGGTCAAATACTATTTAATAGTTTGGCAGTGGAGACACAGCAGTCTGGCTGAAGGGGCGTGGCCTATACACTCCAGCCAATAAGCTCGTAATTTATGTTTTCAGAGGTCTCTTTTAATTTATGGTTTCGAAGAAGAAAATCCCACTTGGCAAAATCAACAAAGTGAAACTCATAAAAGCTGGCACAGCAATAGTTATTTTAGGCCATAAGGGTTTCCTCATTCAATTTTTGTGAATAGGACAATGTAGATAGCAGTTGCTTCTGCCCCAAGAGTTTTCGTCTGGGGTCAGTGAAAATCACCTGTCTGTGTCATCTCATTCTTGCTTAAACTAGCACAGGCAGCACTTTTCAATATCGTTGTCATTTAACCATCTGAGTCACTGAGGTTAAAGGTGAGATTGCATTTCTGAGAGGATCAACCTCACGCACAACTGCAGGGTGACAAGCTGAGCACAAGGGCCGCTTTTCAATTTATGGAAATGAGGAAAAACGAGGATATCTCTCGCATCACTGAGAGTTTGAAGATAACTGTCAGGTTCACCTTTGCTCACCTCGTAATTGCTATGGCAAGAAAAATGACATCGCATTCCATTGCAGAGGTGACATTTTATTTTTTTAATTATTTTTATGTATCACAGCATTTTCAAATGTATTAAATTCATAAAAAAGTCTTGCAGAGACGCCAGGGAGTTTTGAGGCATTGCTTTGTCATTGATTTTTAAGCAAATGTAACAGACAAATCAAGTGTTTTAACACTCCCGTTTTCTTCATAAAAACCTAAGCACTCCCCCAGACTCACCAGTGTTAATACTGTTGATTGTTATTGCCCATCCAGAGATACTCTGTCACTGTAACGTTCACTCTACCCAGCCAATGGTTTGAGTTTGGGGTGGGGCCATCTGTTTGTCACACCAATTTTGTTGGGTGTAGTGCTAGTGGTATAAGGAGCATGACAACAGATCAAAAACTCAACAGGATTAAACGATACAGTATCTCCAAACACACACACAACAGAAGCTCATTAGACAGGTCTGCAGCACATAATGCAGAAGATTATATGATTTACATGAACTCCTAATGAATGTAGAGCTGAGCCTCTGTTTTACAATCCCTCTGTATGCCGAGCTTATTCTTGTGAAGTAACAGCCAGCGCTGAGCTAAAAATAGATTTCCTCTAGTCTGGGGTTCAAGGAGCCCTGAATTCCTCACAGTCTCTGGGAAAGCAGGATTGGGACAATTAAAGGAAAAAGATTGGCTTTTTTGGGTGTGGAAATACCAAAAGTTGTTGAGTTTGGTCTTTTCAAACATAGAAGATTTTCAATATTTCCTGTTTAACATTTTCGGCAGCGGCGCATAGATCATGCTGGGAGTGTACAGTATCCCCCCAGGCATCCAGCACTCACGCAATAAAACAATCAATAAATCCCTCCTGGATCACAGACTCTCCTGGAGACAACATACAGATTACATCCTGAGATATAGAAAGCACATGAACAATCTGTTACACTTGAATGCGAATCATTTGGCAGATAATGTTCATGTAATTGGTTGATTCAAAGGCTTTGTGCTGGAAAATAGCAACAAGGCTTCAGTGATGTCTGTAGAATGATAATGGCAGTCTTCGGTCTATGTGCGTAATCTCAAATTCTTGCCATCCTGACAGTGTCAGATGAATTTTTTATAAAATATATAAATGCTTTATAAATGCTATAAATGCTTTGATTTACAATCGTAAATCTCAGACACAAATCTGTCGCTTATTCACTCTGACCTTTGGTTCTGGAACCAGTTTCATTTATCAGCAGAGAAAATATAGAAATCTATATAGATTTTCTTCTTCTGCAATGAAATCAGAACATTTAACAGCAATACTCGTGGTTGTTGGCAGGAAGGAGAGATAAATCAAATCCCCTCTGTCCAAGGACTCACTGATGCCTGATCAAATACCATCCTGATTGAATTCTTTCATCTTTTACCTTTTATTTCTCTTACTGTATCAGTCTTTCACTAGCATTCCTGCATTTCAAACATCAGCATGATAACATGCCTGATTGCTTATAATTGAACATCTTTTATCCATCTAGACGGAGCCTAATGAATTTAACCACTCTCACAGACGCGTCTTTATATAAAGCTGAAATCATGCAGCTGTGGCAACTATCACGATCCTGAGTGAAGCAGAAGCTAAAAGGTTTGAACTTTGAAGCTTGAGTTCAAAGGTGAAACCTTCCAAACAAACACATGCAGTTACCATCTCCAGTTACCTTTATTTATCATTTTTTATTTATCAAGAGATTTGGCTAGTGAAAATGCTGAACATGCTAGCGAAAATGCATTTACTTTTTGGTTCCTCTGCCACTGTGGCTAGCTACCCACACTGGCCAGTGAGCCAAAAGTTAATGTCAAGCCCAGGTAAGAAATGTGATAATAGCCTGGGGCTTAAGTACAGAAGGGTGGAGAGGACTAGGGGGAAGGAGATTTGGGATAGGCTGCATAAATTGAGGCAACAGCCTCAAAAGACATCAGATGGAGAGAGAGGAGCTTGCAGGCTAAAATCCAGAACTCATTTAAGTGGCGCTCTCCTGCTGGGATCTGAAAGCTCTTTTTGAGAAGCTGTTGTAAGGGCTGAAGACTTGTTCTTTTTTTTACTGCTTCTCATGAATTTACAAAGCAAAGAAAGTAACAGCCCCTTATGTACCAGCCCTTAGCAAATCTAATTTGCTTTCATTGTGGGTTTAACTCTATATTGCATCACTGAGAGCAGATGGTTGATCATGGTTTGTATGAAATAGTTTAGAAAGCTCTGACATACATAATTCACAACATGGTGTTAAAAGTCATGGTGTTCAACAACAAGACCCTCTACATAAGAAATTAACTTGCCAATATGATTGCCTAAATATTATTATTATAATTGTATTTAAAAATACATTATGCACAGTGTATGCATAAATTATGGTTCACAGCATGAAACACCCAATGGTTCAAGATTTGGCTGGTTAGCCTCAGCAGTTAGCCCCTGCTGGTATAAAAGAAGCCATGCATTCTGACATAATTAACTCTTAAGTGTGTGAGATAGATTAATGTTTGTTTTTCTGTTGAGTTATAATGCAGAACAATCAGTCATATGGTATTTACAGCTCTAGTGATTGGTTAAAAAAGCAAAGATGGCAGCGCGCAGGTCTGATATTTGTGGTGTTGCATGTGCCATCCAAGCCCCTACCATTAAGATAAATGAAAAAGCTAATGAATCGCGTTTTCCAGGTATATCAGTCCTTCTTGTTGACACCCATACAAAATGTCAAAATGTATTACAAAACAATTATTACAGTATAATCTAGGACTCATTTGATTTCCCTTTGAGTTTGTTAGTAGAGGCGTTTAAGTCAAACCAATTACATTGTAATTACATGTTAACAAATAAGAATGCTAATCAGCTATGACTGAATACATCAAAATCCACTTTATTAAACATAAACAACAAAATCAGGCACATATCTTCAGAGTAATCAGTTTCTAATCAAATCTAATCATATTGCAGGAACATCGGTCAGAGCCAGAGATCAGTACCACTCATCTGAGCCCTGCTGAGCCCAAGACATCATCAGCCGCTCTCACACACAGCGCACTTGGGTTTCATAAAATACAAATGACATCCCTGCATGCCAGAAGACGCGGAGCTTTATGAGAGCGGACACGCTCATTAAACGCTCGCCGTCTCTTTGCTCATTATTCACATCAGAGAAAAGCAGAGCTGCACTTAGATGCCTGCTCTGTCTAGTGTGTTTTGTCTTGTATAAACTAAAACTTTATATATTGGGATAGGCAAAAAAATCCAAGTGTGTCATTGCTTGTTTAGGCATGTTAGTTTAGCATAGTCATAGTGAATGACATTGTTTGGACGCCAGAGGGGCAAATTTACCAAATGACTGTGCCACTTTTGTGTGTGGTATTTCAGGGTGTTATCCACTAACCATTTGCACATGCCCAAAACTGTGTGCAATTTGCCCTGGGGCAGTTTTACCCATCCTGAAGAAACACTATGGCTTTATAACCTATTTTTGCAATTCTGTTTGGTGACAAATGTCAGAAATTATACACTTAAGCTTAAAATGAAACAATATTTATTAAGGTGGCTAAACATTCATTTTAAAAGGTGGCTAATGGTGGCTTCTTCTGTAGAGCAAAGATAATTTTAATACACAGCCATCACTTGCTGCAGATTTTATTTCAATGCAGCCTCCTGCTCACCTGGCAAACACACACACACACAAACAATGATTTGTGGGCCTGCTAGGTGAATACTGGCTGTGTGCCATCAATGCAGTCTGCTTCCAGCCCGGCTGAAGACTTTCTTTTCTACAGCTGAAGTGATTGCTGGCTACAGGTGCTCTCTACAGAAGAAAAGGCAGCATCCAAGACTGGATGGAAGAGCGGTACATTTCATTGTAGCAATGAGATGTCTCTGGTCAATGTTTTTTTAATTGTGTCAGATGAATACAGAGTGTATGGCATAAAAAGGAAAACGTTTGTTAGCATTTCAAAGCATGTATGTGTTAACTGCACAAGGCACAAGCAGGTGCTTTCAAATTGTTCTCTATAGGAATTGAGCAGCTGGCTTACCTGGGGAATTAACAGGAGAAGGTGATGGCAGGTCAAGAGTGTGACGTGCAACGATTTGTTGCAGGAACTACTGGAGCTTCTATTGCAGTCAGTTTTCAATCACGTTGTGATATATGACTGTACTTAAATACAATTTAGCTTAGGTAAGTGAAATTGTTTTAAATTTATTTGACTACTTATCTCACCTTATCATTTGTATTATAAAAAAATCTTTCACTCAAATTATAAAAGGAAAATGGGTTACAAATAGCATTTGGCCACCTTAACACCACTTTTAATACAGCAAATTGGAGGAAAAAGAGGAAAAAGGGAATAGGCTGTTTGGTTCACACCCAACATGCCATATCCTTGACAACACAGCTAACTTCACAAAAGCGTGTGATCAGCCTGGTGACCTTAAGCCCTTCATCAAAAAAAAACATGAAGAAAATTACATATGGGAAATATAATTATGCTTGTCAGACCACTAAAAATAACACTTAGTGAAGAACAATTATACCAGGGATCATAGATTAGCTGATGCATTAATTGCTGCTGTCATGCTGAAGTCCAAAAGCAGCACAGTGGATATTTAATCTTAAATTAGACATCTGCATTACTGATCAATAGAATTATCATTAGTTGATGTGAGATCATTGTCACCTGCTTTCTGTCATGCTTTAGACATAACAGAGTACGGAAATGACAATGGTGGCTCAGAGGAATATTTCATATGACATTTTTAATAATCCAAATTATATTGAAATATTGAAAGAAATAATTCACACCAAAATAAGAATTCTGTCAACATTTACTCTTATTTAGCCTCAAATTGTTCCAAACTTGAGGCAAGATATATGCTAAAAGATGTTGATTCTCTTTTGTGTTTAACTGAAAAAAGTACAGATTTGGATTAACATGGAATGACATGTTGACCAAATTTTACCGTTTGGGTCAGCTAACAGGATTCAGGGTAAAATAATCTTAGCCTACTATTGTAAATGTGAAAAGAGAGATCACATAATTACAGATGTTTAGGGTGGCAGGTAGCCTACTTTGTCAGGAAGGCTATGCGCAAGATGTCACTACATGCAAAACTATGTATCAGACCAGAGATGAATGAGAAGAACATTGACTATGAGTGAAAATGTATATGAAGACCTCACAATGAGTAATGTAAAGAAACACAGAAAAAATCAAACTGAAAGAGACAGACTGACAGAGAGAGAGAGAGAGAGTGAGAGAGAGGCTTGTAATGGGTCTGAAGTGGAGGTATTAGCGGCTGTATTAGCAGTAATAGAGAAAAATGAGAAATGAGAATAGAGTCTAAAATGAAATAGAAGGTGAGATTGTGTTTACTTGATTGTTTTATTTCCCCTCTGTGAGAGTTCTGACACAGACACACACACACACAGCTCCTCTAGCCAGCCCAGAGGAGGAAAAAAACTTCACACCCCTGCATTACCACTGCAATGTCAATGAGGACTATATATCATCGACTGTATGAATGGATTTTTGTTGCATAGGTCTTGCAAGAAGCTATTTTAAGGCCAAACAGTGGCATTCATTTGCTTTGCAAAGCTCAGCCCAATTCAAGCACTTAAAGCAAAATCTTAAAATAGCTCTAGGCACAAGGCAGTAACTTTACAGCTTAAAGCTTTTTTCACTAATATATATTTTTAGCAAGCAACACTATTAATGTTGTTCAAACTTAGGGTTTGGGATTTCAACAACTCTTCCATGCTAAGTTTTAAGCTCTGATGTGGAACTCATCTCTCACAGTGTGCAATAGATACTTATGAAATCTCAAATCGTTGGCTTGTTGAAAAGAGATGTGCCATTAATTTTTACACTTACGATTTTCGTCTGGTGGATGGTAAAATGACTTGAAGACTTGGGCCAGCAACCACTTGGCAACCACCCAGAACCTTTGTTGAAAAGCAGGGATGTGCCAGCAACGCCCTAGCAACCTCCCAGAACACCAAGGTGCCAAATTGCTTTGCAGAACCTTCAATCTCTGTTCCTCTGTGGTGTCTTCCACCTCATATATGATTAGACCATCACAACCTCTAAGAAACATGGAGGGAAAAGACCATGCAAACTTTATACTGCTCTAGCCTACCCTTGAAATTGTGGTACCATTAATATTTTTTGACTATTGCATATTAAATTGTCATGTCCCTCATTGTCAGTTTGAATAAAAGCTAACTGCTAAATGACCAAACATAAATGTGGATTGAGACACAAAATACAGACAGAGTTACACCCTCCCCGCAGGCAGCACCACTAGGTGAGTGCACACATGGCTGCGCGTGGGCAAGCACAGGGCAGGAACAAGGCACAGGCTGGCTGGCAAAAATAGCTGCCCTCCCTGGCCTTCCCTTCTCCTGCCTTCAGCACTTCCACTAATATTAGTAAATACACAGAGCTCATGGCCAGAGCAAACACACAGCAGACTAACTCACGCCCGGGGCTGGACTCACACACAGTGGGCTTCCCCTGCTTTTAACAAGGCCTCTGCTGAATCTCCTTACACCATAATGAGCAAAGGAGGACTTTGGAGGAGAGGTTTAACGGGAGACAGAGATGGATAGATGGAGCTCATGCATTCATGTGTGAGAATGTGAATGACTGTATACTGTGAATGTTCTTCTTTATCTAATTCACCATGAGCTGTTGACAGTTATCTCTACAATAGTTGTGACGCTCCACTGACACAATGCCCAAGTCTGTGGTGTTTATTCCATAATTTAAAACTAAAAAGTATCAATTACTCATCCTTATGTTTTTCCAAGCCTGCATGATTCTTTTTTTCCTGTGAAACATATCTAGAGGAATTTCTCACAATGTTCTCTCTGCTTTTTCCCATACGATGTAAGTGAATAGCGCCAGGGCTTGTAATGTTCTGTACATTATAAATCCATCCATGTGACTTATACTCTATCCGTTGCAAAACCATATTTTCCATCTGTGGAAAGCAGCTTGAAATTTAAATAATTATTTACTTCCTATCTTCTGAAGCTCTCATTCACATGTGTGTATATTTTAAAGTGGCTGTGATGTCATACTGTAATTAAATAACAATCAGCTGCTTATATTTAAATGGATTAACCCTATAAAGCAGAATATTCATATGAATATTGGCATAATTGTTTAGATTCACAATGTACTTTCTCTGCTCAGTCATCATCAGACTTGCAGATAATTTTGGTCCCCCAAAAAACTGCTTCAAATCCCCAGAAATGATTTGATATATAGCTTTTGAGCTCAGATATATAATTCTTTCCTATCACACCTGGCTTAAAAACCTGTGTGAACAAGTTTTTTTCATTCTGCAGTCAAATAATCCTTGGTGAACTGAAGGTGAATGTGAATTAAAATTCAGTAGAACAAAATAATACAGTTTTATAAAAAAACATGTAATAACAGACATTAAAGAAAACACAAGCAGTGCTCCTCCACATCCTGTGTTTGTATCCCAAGCCATTTTCATGAATATATTATTCAAATTCCACCAAACAGTTCCATATATCAGATTGAAAGCCATTTGTTGCGTCACTCTTATGTAAAGACCAAATCAAAGCTGAAATGTGCTCGTGTTTCTATGAAAAGCCATAGATCATCAAAATCATATGGTAAATGCTTACCTGTCAGCCAGCATTTGATATTATCCGAGGTAGGCATGGGGGATTTATGTTGTCTTGTGTGATGGCAGAAGAAATTCTGTGTCTTTCTTCAACTTGTTGCAGCAGAAGGCTGTAAAAGCAAGCCGGGCTCCAGAATGCATGAAGCATTCCGTCTGGGCCAGATAAGACGCTCTCAAATTGAATTGTCAAAGAGAGACAATATTTCAACAAAACTATGAGACAAGAGGAAACAATAAAATAGCATATTGCACAGTCAAATCCATAATATACTGTAGTCTGTGATGATGAGAAAGGGACTCCAGCTGATTGTAGTTGTTTGAGAGTGTATTTATTTACGAAAACTATGACTGAAACTTGAAAAGTTATTACATTTTTCTTGGAGTGGGTTAGAATTAGACTATGTCTAGACTAGCTTAGAGTCCAATCAGTACCCATCCTCTCAACACACCCAGAGTGCCTCATTTTATACCATGCGGACAGAATCTGAAAATCCACAGACTGGTCCCATAATCCCATAAATTTGGTAATTGGATTTTTTTTCTTTGGTAATTGGTTTCTGGTTTGACTTTTGATGATGTCAACTTTAGTAGTTTAAAAATGAACAAGAAGAAGTGAGAGGTCATTTGAGGACATAAAGTACACAATATTTCTCAGAATCTTTTTGGATTCTGTCTCATATAGTGAGTAAATAAAAGAATAAAGACAAATAAAAAAATAATAAAGGTATTTTACTCAAATAAAAATCAACCAAACGCCTTTATTTACAGGTGAGAAATAAATAGAATAGAAATAAATTTTTTTAGAGAAGTAATGGATGTATGAACACACAAACTAAATATGTCTATGCAAAGGTCAGGCAGATTTTGTTTTCCTTTCTTTGTGCTTTTCAAAACATATTGCTTAACATCAATTATTGAATATTGCCTGCAGACTTAGGGTCTTTAAAGCTTTAAAAGAAAACCTTCTGACCCAAATCTGTTTAGAATACAGCCAAATCCAGTGTGCTTCATAACAGCCATAAACCTAAATCTTATTTACATCACCACCATGGAGCCTGAGAATCAGTTTCTCAGTTTAGCGCACAAAGTCAGTGAGAGAAAGAGAGAAGGAGAGAGAGAAAGAGAGAGAGAGAGAGAGGTTTGTAAACAGCCTCCAGCCTTATATTACTTTAAGATCTCTTAATATCAATTTAATAATAATACTTAATAATGACAAAAAATGTGCTTTATAATTTATTCATTCAATACTTGTATTATGTATTATGAATTTATCAATTCATAATTTAAGCACATTGCAATCTTTAAAGAAGGCGTGTTAGTTTTACTTTTATAATGAAAATCGTAAAATTCACCAAGCACACTCATGCAATCCTGAAGCCCGTCGTCTTATAAACATCACAGTCTCACTGTCACTCGGTTGCCATGACAGCTCATTCTCTGAGGGCATTTCTCTTCAATTAGAAGGAGAACCTCGGCCAGGACGCGAGCCACCTCTTCCTGCATATCTTAAACACATCAATGAAGAAGCACTCTGGGGACTGCGTGATTATATCTGGACGGCATCTAATTGCACACGATTATATTTTCTGCATAATGCCTGTCATATTCAATGACCTAGAATCAAAGGTGCTAATATTGAAGTAAAGTACCTAGTTAATTTCTCAGAACTGATACAGAAATCAGGCTCCAATTGGGACTGAAGAAAAATGAAAAGTGGTAATAAGAGAAGACAATAAGAAATAAGATGAACAGAGCACAATAACACAGGCAGATATGGCTTGGGAAATCCCTCGAAATTATGTCGAGGGACCCAAAAACATAAAAACAAATGATCAACATGATAAAAAGAGGAAGATAATGAAGAACTTCTTTTAGTTTTTTATGTATTAGTAGTATTAGTTTTTTATGATCTTCCATCTTATATCTCATAATCAGTAAACCTTAATGCCACAGTAATTTTTTACAGGCTTGGAAATTTGTCAATATTTGACATAATTAACCATCTATGGTATGTACAGTTTTGTGCTAATCTTTGATTAGTTTAATAGATGTTTTACACAGATCAATCTTTCTCTAACATAGTTTTCCCTTTACTTAACGCCATATTGGAACTTTGCACCATGCCCAGGCAACTGCGGTAATGCAAGAAGATTGGGAATTTCTTCATATAATCAAATAACATTTTTCTTTGCTTTAGGGCGACAGATTCTTGAGTGAGGGAATGGTGGTCTTGGTGTGGAACATCCAAATGGGACACCTCATGGTGTGAGCTTGAGCCAATGCTATTCCAGGCTGCTCCTCTGAAGAGAGCAGGAATGACCTACATAGTAAATGATTATCCTATCATACGTCTCTGACTCTCCTCTGTCCCTCTATTCTGCAGGGGCTTTGAGGAGCACAGGGGCCACACTACTCAGCTCCACAACAAAGAACAGATAAAAGAGCATCCACTTCAAACGAGTCCGCTCACCTTACACACACAAAACATACAGTTTCTTCCTTTATACACACAACACACTTGCTTCTTCATTCACTGTGCCTATTTCTCTTATTACTTTGCCTTAATTATCTTTTCTCTCTCCCTCTTTAGTTTTAACTGTTTATTTTTTCAAAGTTTGTCTAGTTTCCTCTGTAATTTATGCAGTACATAGTATGTATACTGTGAACAGGGTGCACATGTTTGCTCTATGTTTGCCAAAATGTGCAATGTGCAAAATATTGTATCCCACAATTCAATGCTTTTACCTTTTCAATGCGATAAAGTAACTGGTTAGCTTATCTGCATTTTATAACTACTTTTGGCTTTCGGCAAAACTTTACAAAATTGGTTTTAGATTGTAAAATAATTGTATACTGCGAAAAGGTGGTGTGACAACAACGTTAGAAATGTTTATCATTGCAAAATGCAGACTGCTTTACATATATTTTTTTAAATAGTAGGCAATATACAGAATACTACTCAGTACACACACTGCGGGTGGCAAGTCAGTATTTGATTGCAAATAGCCTCTCTTTATTTTATTTCCTCAGTTGTATTGTTTTACTTGGTCTACCTTTGTGTTTACTGTTGACTAATTGAGTATCATCTCCTGTGCGGTACGTAGAGTTGAGCTGGCTCCGTTTCCTGTTAAATTCTATAAATAATGTTTTATCGTGTTGGGCAAGCAGACCACTGCTCACAGTGAGATAAAAACTTTATTCCCTGCCCGAGAATTACATATTCCCTCATGAGGCTTTTGCATCACAGTTAATCAATTACACTTTAGCATTAGCTTGGTTTTAGCACAAGGGTAGTTAATCTAAACTGGATGAGATAAAAAGTTAGTTAATATATTAAGTGATATTAAAATGTGCTAGCATGTACTTAAAAATGACATTACTATGGAAAGACAAACAAAAAACTGCTTCTGTATCATCACACATGTATGAATATATGAAGAGTGATCTGTAAGTGTTGCCTGTTTAGTATTTTTTATAAACAAGTCTGTGTAAAGGTGAGACACAGGTTACATAAAGGGAGATCTCATGTCTCTGTGCCATGACCACACTCAAAACATTAAAAAAAAGGAAAACCCAACAGTGTGGAACAGAAAGCTAAGAACATCTTGCCTACAATTTTAAAACAAAAGAGGACAAAAAAGATGTTTTTTGTTTTCAGACTGCTTCTCTGTGCAATGTGCAATGCATATAGATACAGAAGTACCTTCATACAGAAAGACAATGCTATTTAAGAAAACAATTCTGATCATCATCTCAGATCAGACTTACCTGCAGGAATAAGGCTACATTAACTGGGTTTTGCTGAATGCAGTACATGATGTGGCTTGAAATGGCTTTAGCTCGTTAATGGGTAAGATTGCTTAATAGACCACAAGACAGACTTCCTCAGCTCAAACAATATGTTACGGATTCCTCATTCTCAACAATACAGAAATGTCATTTTTAACTCTCTTTTTTCTTTTTTTTTCTCTTTCTCTGCCAGTTATCGTATTCCTTGGCATCATTTGCTGTCCCTGCAATCTGATGAATAAGCCATAATCCTGCTACACTGGTTGATTAAATTTAGTCATTTTTTTAAGAATGTAAATGTTTATAGTGGTTATTATAAGCTGAGAGTGATGATGGGTGTAATGCTTACAGGAGCATAAACTGAGACTGCTAACGGAGCAAAATTAATGTTATTAGTGAGCATCACCAGTGCACATATTAAACACCCTGTCTTTTGGAAAGCATTACTCGTTTTTAAACAACCACCTGTGTTCACAGTGCACAAAACAACAACATGAAGGACAAAACTGTGTTTATTCACCAGACTGCATTGTCACAATTTGTGATTTCACACTGATTTAAGCACTGAAATCATTGAATGCAACTTGAATTAAAAAATGCATGACTTAACAAAACTGTTTTCTCAGTTTGTGTGTATATATATATATATATATATATATATATATATATATATATTTTCTTTTTTTATGAATCTATGTTATACTATGGGTGTTACAGGGGAGGCTCCCGCTCCGCCTCCTCCGCCACCAGAGGGAGCTTTCCCCAGAGTACTAACTATGATTCAGACTACAATTCCCATGTGCCCCGTATCTGGGGCTGATCACTTCCTGTTTGGTTTACCCGGTCGCAATCAAGCGGACTATTTAAACCGCGGTTTAAACCGCGAACTCTATTCATTTACTGCGACGTCTTGTATTGCTTCGGCCTACATTTCAGAGTGGGTTCCTTTGTTGTTTACCAGGTTTTTCGTGTTTGGATTGTTTCTGGTTTTCCCGATTGTTTGCTGCCTGCCTTGTTTCACTTTCTTTGAATTCCATTTTGAATTTTTTTCTGCCTGCCTCGACTCTCGCCTGTTTAACGTTGCTGTTTTTGTATGGATGGATCTACATGACTCAGCATCCTTGTTACAATAGGAAACATGACTGGAAGGCAAGCATGCAAAAATTTCAGTTAAAATCATCAATATAGCTTTATTTCTACAACTACAGCTTTATTTGTACAACTGTACAACAACTACAGTTCTCAGTGAAGGTCACTTCAGTGACCTTCCTCAGTTCTCTACACTTCAGTGAAGGTGTATTTTTAGATTACTGAACCAGAGATTTGAAAAACAAACCACACTATGACAAAGTAATGTGAAAATGTAGTTAAAAATGTATTTAATTGTAATTATTTTATTAATTTTTATTTATTTTTTATGGGTATTGTTTTGTTTAGTATGTGGTTGGGATCAAATACTGGGCTTCCCAAATATGAACTAAATTAAAACAAACATGTTGTCTCACAAAGAAGATAAAAAGAAGATAATTATGATGTACTAGACTGCAACACTTTTCCTTTCACAACACCACTGAGAGAAAGTTTAGTTATTTCGTTACTAAACTTTCAACTAGCAGGCCCCCGGCAAGCAAGTCCACCCCAGGCTAAGAATTTTGCTATGGGGCATCCGAATCAAGTTCATTTCAACTCCTTCACATGCATGATTACTCTTGAAAAAGAACAAACTGCAAAAGTAAATCATGTTGTGCCTTTCATTGTTTTTCCTTTCATCTGAGCTGTTTCAGATCTGTATTGTCACATTAGAACAGTGTGGAACTGCAGGTTATACACCTAAACTATTACCACACTCTTCTTTTATCAATAGAGTTTAATGTACTGTAATAAACAGTGACGTACTGCAGTTCTCAAACTGCACCTCTGTTTTGTTTCCAAATCTCCTACGTGGAATATTTTTTAAATGTCTTTTTCCTCAGAAACCATGCCTCTTTCTCCATGACTTCTGGTCTATTTTGTACCAAATAAATTAATAAAAAGTGGCAAAAGCGGAACAAGATAAACATTTCACGTAGAAGGTCACTTTTATCTTCCTCTATCTTTGACACATACTGTAATTACAGTACACACTGTTTTTATCTCAGGAAGAATTACTTTAAATGTGTATTTATTTGTATTAATGTGTATGTTTGTATTAATTGAAATAACAAAGACTCATGTAGCTATTCAGCATCACCAAATCTTTATTATATCTAAAATGGCCATTATTGCACTAATTCACTTTTAGATTAAAGTCAATGGACACTTCTCCTCTCACCTCTGCTTTTAATGAAACACCTGTGCTTGTTTCACAGGGTTTGACAGTCCTGGAGACAAAACAAAAACTGTGGATTGTTGGTCTATATATGCATGTAAGTTTCACTATGAGTGAAAATCACACAAATGATCTGAAAGCATACATGTTTTTATTCTTTTTCTCAAACAGGAATTTGTAGCACTTATTGTTTCACATAAAAAGGTCATACAGGTTTAGGACAACATGTGGGTTGAACTGCTTAATTTATCATGTAACATTATTATTTTATTATTGGTTTATTACATGGTTAATAATAATAAAATATTCTTCTAAAATATGCCATCATTTTTCACAGATTGAACAATATTAAAATCTTTTTAGGAACAGTCACAAAAGGAATAATTTGCCCAGAAATAAATATTCTGTCATCATTTACTCACCCTCACATCACGTTTTGAAATGTGACTCTTTCTATCTGTTTATGTAAAGCAGTAATATTGCATTAAACTTCATCAAATACAATTTATTTCCTTTAACATTGTATTTTTTTACCAACATTATCAACTTTTTACACATCACATTAAAACCCTAAAGAAACAAACCTATGTAATGTCAGCCTTCGCTCCTTTGCCTCTCTTTGTTATTCTCATCTATTGATCTTCTCCAGATACCTGAGCTGAGACTTCCTGCCCCCCCTCCCTTCACCCAATATGTCGAGTAGTTCTACTGAGCACTTCCTTTCTGCTCATGCTACGTCTGGATTCCAAACAACAATAGAAAGCCCCATTGATTTTCTCCTTTTCTCTCATCTGAAGGACAAATAAAGGGCATCTGCCATGTGGGAGCCTGTGACATGGCGGCCCGGAAAGCCCATCAATCCAGGCCCACCCCTATAGCAGGTGTCAATCAGACCCGCCTTATGTGCTTCTCATTTAGGAGGCGGTAAGAACTCCATTACGATAGTGACAGAATTAGCCGTACTTATCAGAGGTGCTACCAAGCTGTATTTTATTTGTTTACTGTTTCCACTGACTAATTTTACTATTGGAGAGAACAGTTTACATAGCACACACAATTAGTAAACAACCCGATTATCCCTCGGCAATGTCATTTAGAACAGGTGGAGGAAAAAAAACGTTTTACCAAGGCTAATAATCTTCTTTCCTTAGCTTTGTAATTATCTAATTAATTTTAATGCAAGCTAGACTTTTACTAGATCTTAAAGATGGATAGAAATAGAAAGTAGAATAAATTTTCATTCTACTTTTATTCTAATCATTCTTATATAGAAAGATTTGGAACCATTTAGACCCATCAAACTGATAATTGCTGTATTATAGTGCCTGATTGAAAATATCTCTGCCATGAATCAGGGTGACCTTCAGTGCCTCATATGTTTTATTAAAGAGATCTGTCCTTTAGTTCTCTGTGGATTATGTGTGAGATAGCGAGAAACCTACAAAAAATGATGTGACAGTGATGTTGTTGATGTGACAGTATAAATTGCTAGATCTAATAATCCTCTGAATAACCCACATATCAGACAAAAAATGAATTGCACAAGTGCTGTTAGCATAATTGCCCTTTACTATATATGGGTTGCTAAGAGTCGCTCAGGGAAAGATAGCATGTCTATATCAAGGTAACAGAAAACCATCCACCTTAACTTACAGCTAAACATGAAACCAAGAGAAGGAACAAATCAAGGTTAACCAAACAACCTTAATAAGTGGATAAGCACCACTTTAACAAGACAAACAATTCACTGACCTCTTCAGATCACTCAACTCTAATAGCAAAAGCCAATAGGAGACCACTGAAAATCTTCCACAGTGAGAGAGTAAAAAAATGAGACAATCAGACCTCTTCCTGATAGGAGTGTTTCAATTAGTCGCTTATCTCGAGATGAACCTCCACATCTGCCTGTACTTAATTACCTCAAAAAGATGTGGCCATGGGCAAAACACAGGTTCCCATGGTGAGCAGTCCTTTGAGGAAACCATCTGTAGTGTGTGTGTGTGTGTTACAAGTGACTTTAAAACGAAAGTAGTGACTTATGTAGCCTATTTGATAATTCTGTCAATATTTACTCATCCGTTTCATTCTAAACCCATATATTGTGTTTCTTTTCTGTGACTCTTCATGCAATTTTTGTTCATTCAATTACACTTACCACATCTTTCATGTTCCAAGACAAAAATCTAAAATATTATCAAATCCAATAAATCCAAAAATATAACTATTAAATAAAACAATGACACATTAACACATTGTGCCAGGTTTGATGTCAAGCTATGCCAAAATACCATTGATTGTTATATCTGTTATAACCAGTTTAAAACTCAGTGTCATGGAAAATAAAGTTTTAATGGTGGATGAGAACAGATTTAAATGGCTGCAAGGTAGGGATAATCACTGAAAAACAAATTAAATTGTGGTCTGTTCCCCACACAAAGTTCACATCACATGGCTTCATTTGGAATAAAGTTAAATAAGTAGAAACTACTTCTATAGTCCTTTTATTTTTAAGTGGAGTGGAGTTTTAAATGTGATCATTTAAACTGTCCATTGAAAAATGCAATGTGAAGGTTCTTTAAAATTTCTCCTTTGAGAAACAAATTAGCATACAACTTTGAAATGATATAAGGGTGAGTTAATAATGAAAAACTCATCAGTTAACTAATCTTTTGACAGGGACATTATGCAGATGTAGAAGCTTGGTTGTCACCTGTCACAATGTGTAATAGGCCGGTACACATTGATGTAGAACTACTGCAAGGCTATGAGGTTTTTTTTGGATATGCATGGAAAATTTAGGGAAGTGACCTTGACATGGTGCCCTGCCTGCAGCACACTCAACATGGACAGTGGGTGGCAGTCAGTCCACCAGCTCTAATCTGTGATGAAAAATGACACATTCGTTTAGTTTGAAAGGTTACCATTGATGTCCATTCATCGCAAACCCATACACAAAAACAGGGTCACAAAATGTTTCCGAGATAAACTCATTGAGTTATTATTGTGTATATTGATGCACAGTTACTGGAAGAAAATTTATTTGCAGATTTGCTTACGCGTGAGAATCATTTGTAAATTAAATTGAGTGAAACAAAAAGGTTAACGGCCACGCGGAAACTGCACCAGCATATAAATAGATCGTTGTAATAGTGGAGAGAAAATTGATCGCAAGCAGTTGCCTCCCCGCATGTATTCTAATCATCTTCTCTGATTTCCACCCATACAGCACCTCTCAATTTCTGTGGTGAGAGAGATAGAGGATAGCATTCCATTATGAAGAATGTTAGCAAGCAGTGAACAGCAATACACAGAAATGTCAATGATATGTTTAAAAAGCTAAACTAATCTGACAACCACAAGTATATTTTTGAAATATATTCATTTTGCAGTGGCCTATTCAAGTACTTTGTTAATGTAATTTCTGTAGACTAAAAGCAATAAAGAGTGAGGCAACTATTTTAAAAATCTAGAATTCAAAATCTCATTTAAACTCTGAAAATTAAAAACAACTTACAAATTAGGCACAACTGTAATATTAGTAGGTCACTAATTAATTAAGTTGATATCAACCATGTCAACAAATCAAATCACTTTTATTGTCACATCACCACAGCACTTGTGCCTAGGTGAGTGAAATTCTTAGGAGCGTGCTCCAGACAGTGCAGATACAATTAACATTTA
>JAZGTJ010000311.1:18281-126251 GCA_036877575.1 Botia almorhae
TGCAATATAAACATACATACATACATACATACTCAGACGTGTTTACAAGTTGAGGAGATGTGCAAAAGAGGTATTTTACATAAAAATTGTGCAAAGGGAGATTGGGGAGAGCAGCACATAATGAAATGAATGTAGTGCAAGATAAACATATGTATTTGCATCTATGTATGTAATGTGTCCATAAGTCCAGTGATAGGTAATAATAAAGTGCAGTGCTGTTAGCTCCTTGGTACAGACAAGATTTTCCTGGTTGAAGTAAACAAGACGCTGTTTGGAACGTTCTTAAATCATACTGGGAAAACATGAATCATCAGGTAACAAATTTGTAGAGCCCATGTCAGATCACATACATGCTGTCATTAAAAGAAAAGATGATGTGCCAAATACTTAAAAATACTGTAAACTATTTTGTTATACAAATTGTTACGCTGGTAATGTACACATTTACATTTGTGATGGGGTAAAAATAAACAATTTAATTAAATGATATTTAGTATAGTGGAAACCCTAGCTCTGAGGAGAATGGGAACTTAACAAGTCTTCCACAGACTTCTATGCTATTGTGCTATCTCTGTGACAACACTAGAAGACTTGAGAAAAGGAGGCTTATTTATTTCTCCATGGCCCTGAGACATGGTGTTAATTGCAGGTCCTGGTAAAGAAGCATTAGGACCAAGCAGCATCATGTATTTTACACACAGACACAGAGAGAGGGAGTGAGGGCTTGACTTTGTGGCCAATTCATCTCCCAGACTATTGTCTTTCCACACTAAATGCCATCCTGGGTTCCAGTAACAAACAACACCAGTAAGCCACCATAACAAATATGCACTGAAATTTTTTAGGCGAGGAACGAAACAAAAGGCCAGAAAGAGAGGGTAATGTACAAGGAAACACCGTCTGTCACTGTGTCCCAAATGGCGAAAATGCCAACTAATAAATTGTTAGTTTTTATCAGTTAGTTATATTCAAGCTACATGAATATACACTGCAAAAACAATTGAATTCGAAGGAACAGGATTACAACTGATGGTAATAAAAAACACAGGTTACGCAAACCTACAACATGGTCCAGATGTGGAGACAAGAAAATGAACAGAGAGACGATTTCCTTATTTGACACAGTGCTGGACAGGAAACACAGGTCATGCTGGCACACGCCAGGAAATCTTGTGTTTATACTTCTCTGTCATCCTCCCCTCTTCTAAGCACTTAACTTTGGCCCTCGTCTTGCTTATTCCATATATAATCCCTGTGTTTTAGGCTAGACAGTTTGAGGTTCTGGAAACCATCATGTAAACCAGGAGAACATTCAGTTCTGCTTCAACTCATTTAACACCATGTCTGCCGATCCTCACACTCCAGGCACATGCCTGACAGTGACAACGACTTGAATGATTTTCACAGTTATTTCACCTGGCTGCTAGCTAAGAA
This sequence comes from Botia almorhae, assembly GCA_036877575.1. Classification (NCBI taxonomy): domain Eukaryota; kingdom Metazoa; phylum Chordata; class Actinopteri; order Cypriniformes; family Botiidae; genus Botia; species Botia almorhae. Next base: position 19,716 of record JAZGTJ010000311.1, read on the forward strand.
GCCTGGGAAAGTTTTCCAAGATGTTGGCCTCCAACTCTACAGAGATCTTTTTGCTCACGCCTAGTTCTCACCTTGGCTGTGGGCCAGGTGAGTGATAACTCTCCTTCCCAACTGTGTAGAACTATACGCAAGGCTGGCCAAGTGGTATAAACTACGACAGACAGATATATGACTCACATCAACGTGTACTGATTAAACATATCTCATGTTCCTGTTTTTGTGGTTAATCTTTGGCTGAGTAGCTATAGAGGATATGTACCTGCTTTGAACTTGATGTTAAACCTGCCTCTGTATTTTTGATTGATTTGTTGACTAAATACCCAACGTGTTCAACATCTGTTGTGTGTTTGAAAAGCCAATTAGGTGTAATTACCCACATTCTGTGCAAGGTTACCATAAACATATTGAAGCAAAGGTCGCTAGATGTTACAAGCATGATGAAGTGCTGCTTGGGCTGGTTGATGTGTAAAAGTAGGTTTGATGAGTCCATATAAATAACCAACTAACTAGTACTACTGACAGAATTTCCCTTTCTAGAGAACCACAGTGAATTAAACACTATTGATCTCTTTAAGTTACATTTCTTGTACACAGTTTTTAAGAGATTGCAACCACAATGCTGTCAGATGGAGAGGTCTATTATTTTGGTGGAGGTAATACACACACATGGACAGCGGTATATCTATATCTCACTGTCTGGAAGAAAGGTAAAGGTGTATATGGATTTCACACTTCACTTAATGGTCTTGTCTAAGAGACTGTATTGAAAAAAGTTTATGGATACACAACCAAAACACAGATGAAAATATAGCACCTGCAATCCAGTTTAAGCAGATGCAAAACGTGGTGAAATACTGTAGTACTGTGAGTACTTGTATCAAATAATTTCCTGTGCAAACCTGCCTTCTTTCAAAGGCAATTAGGCTAAATATAGATAATTCACAAAACTCTGCTGTTTAATTGGTGGGATTAGCAACACACTTGTGCTGCTCGAGAGAAACAGGCTAAATTTTCACAGAATTTCATTTTATAACAGTTGACTACACAGTCATTCAGCACAGAAAAAACAACAAAGAGAGCACATGCCAATAAACCACACTACCAGTGCCCTTATCCTTAGTGGATACCCTTCCAGTATTCAAGATAGAAAACATGAATGCTGGCATTGTGGCCATACACAGTTAGTCCCCATCTATGGAGGAAGCCAGTCTGTTCCAGTCCAAGTTCCACCCACCTTGGATTACACATCACACAGCTCTACTGATGGAGGTCTCATTTGAATGACTCATGCTGACTTGTACAGTCAGCGAGGGTCTGTCCCAGTCCTGGCTCCTTCCCAAACACAGTGAGGAGAGGAAATGAAAAAGAAAGGTGCTTGCCATGACACCTTAGGCCACTTGACTTGTTTTTGCATCTAACTGAGATTAAGCCATTGTTTACATACAGCTATTTCATTTTCAATTAACCTTCTAATTGCTACTATAATACGGCTGGGATTGGAAATGACTGTAGCTCTCAAACACATTTACCAAATAATGTCCAGTGCAACCTAATTAAAGGAAGCATCTTTTATTGGGTCTACTGAACACACAGCATTGTAATTTGTGCTTCACTCTAATCCCATTTCTGCCCTTTTGTATATAAAAAAGACAGCTACACATTGCTCTCCTCACTATGACCATCTGTTGTAAAGGAGGGTTCCATTTCCTGTCAGTTTAGCTAGTTATAAACAATCTAGAATGGAATCCAAGGGATTAACTGAAGTCACCACATGAAAGATTTTTAAAATAAATTGTGTTTTGGCAAATTAAAATTCATGAGTTCTCTTGCTGTGACACTTTCGAGCATCTTCTTCCAATCTCTGTTTCATGACCCAACAGATCCTTTCCGACCGATTACCACCAACTGTCTGTTATTTACCTCATCGGAGTCTCAGGAGAGAATAACTCTGGGAAGGACAAGGGATATGGGAAGGGCTGCGCTAAAAGCTGAATCACAACATACTGAAGTGATGGAGACAGGAAGTAAACAAACAGAAGAAAGTGACCTAGATATGGTAACCCATACCCAAAATGTGACCTCTGCATTTAACCCATCACTGGTGAAGAGTGAACACACACTGTAAGTTGTGAACATGCACACACCTGGAGCAGTGGACAGCACATTACTGGAATCGAACCAGCAACCTTCTGATTACAAGCCCATCTAACCAGTAGGCCACAACTGCCCAGGACAGGCAGAGACTAAAAGTCCTTACTTGTCAAACACAGCAGGGCTGGTGTTTGCAGCCAAAGGATATCTAATATGAAAGTCTCCTCCTCCAAAAGTTGAAGCTTCCTCTAAGAGTGGTCTGCACTTGTCTGTCCAGACAGTTACAAACAACCTCCGGCTATGGGTATTGGCCGGCATGAGGAACAGTGTTGGAAAAACCAGACGCAGTTACCTTGCCTTTTTTCTTCTGCTGTCTCCTGAAGAAATAAAAGAGAGAAAAGTCTGGTAACTGACAACCTGTCTTTCTGTGTTTGCATGCCCTTGAATAATTTATATGGCCCTGGTTTCCCTGGAGCCACAAACATGCTTGGCTTCTTTAATGCTTCATCTCCCACGCTAAAGCTTACCAAAGAGATGAAGAGGAGGAATCCAGATGCCGTTCCTTGGCAAATACACAGAATGAAGTGTTGATAAATGCAACATTAACCCTAACCGCTTATATTTGTATTTGGACTAGGCAAGGTGTGAGTATGGACTTCTACAGCATATCTAATAGAGGACCATCTGGAATACTTAATATACAGGGTGGGTGAAAATTAACTAGGCATTAAAAATTGGTAATAAAGTCAATATTTCTAATACAAATGTATTAAAGCAAATTGTACATGTACTTTATTACATAGGAAAATTAAAGCAAATGTTTAAATTTCAATGTAAGCGTTGATATGGTCAACCAGTTTCCTCAAACTGTCTGGGTGGAATGCACAGTCTTCTGAAGGAAGTCATTTGGAATATTGCTGAGAACCTCTTGCAGCCGATGCCTGTACTATCATCACAGGAAATATGAAATCCTATTTACTATCGTCTATTTAGACACTGTTTTCATTATGACTCCAGTGATAGAACAAGTTCTATAGACAATTTTTAATGCCTAGTTACTTTTCACCCACACTTTAGGTGCCCATCTCCTCTTTTCTAGACTAGATTGATGTAAGCATAAGCGTAAGCGTAAGCCATTTAAGTCTAGCACATCTAGCTTAAGATGATGTGATGCTGAAATCAGTGAACATAATTTGAAGGAGTAAAATGTGAAACCAAGCTACACATTGGATGATACTCCATTATCTGAATGTCTCTGGTAGTTTGCACAGTACAACACCTCAACATGACTAAGATCGTCATCATCCCGATCAGCTTCATACATCGCATCCAATTAAAACCTTTAACGTAAAGGGACATGGTGAACAACAACATAGTCTATCATAATCCTGCATATAATCCTGCATATGAATGTTCGCGTGTATCTCGAGAAACAAGGCAGTAACCCAATAGCTTTCCAGTCACAGAGTCTTAAGGGTTACTCTTGCATTCTGTGTGTCATTACTCATTGGAACTTGAGTTATCTGACAGCAATCTTTACATAACACCATTGTGTGAATCACAGAGCCCACATGGGAGACATGAGGTGAGATGTCACTTAGCCTTTTACTCCTGAGAGATTGAGAGCCAAAACAAGTCAGACAGAGACTCTAGATCTTCCATTCTGGATAGGCAGCTACAATCCCTCCATCATTTTTCCTCTGTTTGTGCTCTTGTTTTCCTCACCTCTTTTGACAGAGAAACAAAGGTTGATGTTATGGTTCTCACTGTCACATTCATTCTTTCCTACAATGAATGATTTTGTTATCTGAGATACGTTTACAGAACTGTAAAAGATTTTCTTGTACCAACACATACAGACTGGTGACATAACACCTATTCAACACTGTCAATCCTGATCAAAGTCTTGGCTAAGATGAACACTATTGCTCAGATGTTTTGGATCACTTAATCTTTACGAATATTTTCACAATTTTAGAATAAAAATAAACTTACCAAAACTATTGAATAACACAAACTGAACTATGTGAATAATGTTGTGACTAAAATACCCCAAATAAATCAAAAGTAAGTTACATTTTAGGGTCACCCTTTGCCTAGAATTTGTAGTAAATTTACTTTGGCATTTTATCAACCAGCTTTGTCACCCTGAGATGATTTGTAAACATTGTATTTCCCATCTGTGCTGGACTCCTAATGTCTGCTTTTGTCATTATTCAGAACAGGTCATCAATTCAAAAATAATATTTTTTGTTTAGAAATAAAATAAATTAACATGCTGTCACAATTATATTTTTTGTCTACACGGCTATTTTCAAATATGTAAGCATAACTCACAGATCAAAATCTTTTAGGATCATGAGTAACATTTCAGCAATGTGATCTTAAACCTTTGACCTATAGTGTATATCGGGATCTAACAGATGACAGCTGATGTCATCCAATCCTTCTTGATATTTATGCGAAACCTCATTAAGGTCAGAATGTACAACCTGACCAGCAACAGTCATAAAGGACAGAAGGAATAAAATCATACAGTGTGCACTACGCGATCCTACTTAAACGTGTCCACTTGATTGATTATTCGCCTCTCCTGTGTGAATCCACTCCCTGCTTGACGACCCGACATTCACTGCATCCATCATGCTAATGGCCAGTAACTGCTAGCAAAAATCTAAATGGCCACTACGGCTCAGTAGAGCCGCTGCTGATGCAGAATATTTTTCACTAGCATATGTGTGTGTGTACCCAATGGGCGTGTATGTGTGACTGGCTGCTTCAGGCTAATCACGTCACATGTATCCTCCGCTGAATCCATATTGATTAGGTTTGAGGGAAGATGACACGCAGAGGCCTACTGGTTTGACAGGTGTCCTTGGCAGAGGCCTGTTTTGTTTTGGCTGAGGCAGACCAAAAGAAGGACCCTTGAGAGAGTTTTGATGGACGCACTGGTTGATAGGGTGGATGGCAGGGGTGAACGGTACAAGCTACACGCTGCCCATGTGCCAAGATGTACATCCACTGAGATATTGTTATGTAAACACCAGGCTTGCACAGATAATTGAAATAAAATCAATTTACAATAAAGTCACAATATGGTCTAATCAAAGTCACAATATGGTCTAATGCAGTTAATAATTATTTCAATATGTGACTACTTTTGCTCCAGAAAGCATTATAATAAGTGACCACCCTGGTTTCACAAAGTGTGCCAGGTTCACTTTGTTTTCATATTTACATAACACAAAGCTTTTTAGCCAGTGCAATCCACTACACAAATCAAATGTAAAGAAATAAACATTGAGTTTATCGAACAAGAATTAGCTTTTCACCAGATTTAAAATAAGAATTATTTTTAAATCGTATTTAGATACACAAATATACAAAATGACAATAGGATAAGACCAAAAGTGGTAAAATTTTTCAATTTGTCATAATGTCTATGTGGTGTTTTAGATATGGTTTAAGACAAACCGTTTGCAAATTCATCAGTCAACACCTTTGCTGTGTATTTTCTCATTAAAACTGCAGTTTACTAAAGACAGCCTGAAAAATGCGATTTGAAACCGCCCCATTTCTCTGTGTCACAAAGATGGATTTTAAGGAGAAAAATTGTCAGCTACAGGTGGACTTTCACATATTTAAGTACAATTATACAACTTCTAAGATATGAAGTACTATTTTACAGTAAAGGTAGTAAACAATAACAATAATTTTTATTTCAGAAATTGTAAATGGGTAAACTACTCCTTTAATTTTAAGACAAAAAACACAGCTTGCAGTATTTGCACACTATATAAAACATGGAATCTTTGGTTTTGGAGTGATTTATTCCTGTTTGCTTTTCTACCTTTGATGTCCGAGCAATGGCAATAAACTATGAAATGTTTACCATACTGCATTGTAAAATTTAACATAATAATATAATTTCTCAATGTCATTTTTTTGCTGTTTTCATACAGGGTTGTAAAAGTTCGCTCCACATACACACTGCAGCCACACTAAGAGCCATCCTTCCACACACATAAACATGCACTTTAAGTTCGCAGACACAGTGGGAGCCCCTCCTGCAGAACGTTGTGACGGGTTTGCGTCTCAGTGGCGCGGCTGCGGTGAGTTGATTACGATGCATTCCACAACTCTCTTTATTACTGGGATATGCTGCAATGATGCTAGTCATTCTTCCGTGAAATTGAAGAACTGACACACTATGTTTACCCTCTCTATTTTCATCTCGTCCTCTCTCAGCCTGACTTTCAGTTCAATATCAAGCTGGAAGGTGGTCAGTGGCATATCTATCTGTCTTTCTGCTTTTTTCAGATGGCTGTTTTGATGGGCGTTCGCTCATCGAACGTTGACTGCCCTTTCTTAGAATCAATGTAATCTTTAGACAGGCAGGTCTTTATGGCTAGCTGGAGAGGGGTGCAGTGTGCTATAATGTGCAACTGGTAAAAACACCTTTTTTGACAAAACAGGAGATTCTCTGTGGAAACAGAGGTAGAGTTTTAGGCAAGATTCGCCATTGGATATAAATCCAGTGGAAATAGAGTACAAAGCAGTCAAACGGCTGGCTCCAAAAGCTTGTGCGCATCTCCGAAAAATGTTGTTTGTTAGCATCAACATGCTCACCATATATCCTTAAATAGTATGTTATTTCTGAACGTTAATCTGATGAACAGACGTTCAGGGTCAGAGTCAACCCCACGTGTGCCATGTGAAAACTAAACTGTTTGTTTCTCATTGACTTCCTCAAACTCCTAACACCTAAAGTAAAGAAAAAACTAAATAAAAGACTTTGTGTACATATATAAAGTATAAAATAAAGACATCACTTTAATACTTTGATTCTGAATTGGCTCAAATATTACAGTAAAATAAAACTTTCGGCATTATTTGACAAACTGCGACCATAATTCATAATAGAACATATTGAATTCTGTTAATTGAGTTTTGTGAATATGTGAAAAAGTATAATTCACTCAAATAATTCAAATACAGCACAGCACTTTTGTCGTGGCCACTTTTTGCCCTGAAACTACAAAAGTACCTGCACACAAAAGTAGTGCATCTTTTAAGTGAAGAAAAACAAAAAACATCAGTACTGATATAGATAAAATGTACAACATGACATCCTCCCTTGCGATGCAAAATGTTAGCAAACTACAAACATCACATCACTGTGATTTCTCAACATTAAATAATTGGCAGCAGTCTTCATAAAATATTAAGAAAAGTGTTATGTTTAACCATATCTGTCAAAAGCATTCGGCACAAGAACATAGTGTGCCAACAGATTTCATTGCACAACACACAATTCCGTTTAAAGAGATTATTTTCAAGGGACTGTTTTTCAGTGTTATAAATTGATTCCTTGTGTTTGTTCAGCTATTAAACAGTCTCTTCAGCAATAACAACAACAAAAAAGACAGCTCTCATTTATTTCAACTGCGTAACCACCGTCCAGCCACAAACCACTGAAGCAAAGCTGACCTTAAAAGATGACCTCAGCCCTTTAACACGTGACACGTCGTAAAGATGTGACACGTCTTGACGAAAATCTGCCCTCGGCAATCTCTGTCCCGGCGTCCTAAGTGATCACTTACATGGTCTTTGTGCAGAGAAGCATTAAGGTGTGACTGACTCTCTCGCCTTTAGCAGATCAGTCAAGGGTCTGATGGCTCTCAATGCCCCTGTGCTACTATTAAAATTTTACCCTCTGCCTGAGCACCCTTGATGTAAAAACCAGCTCATTCCCTCAAGTTTCATTTTTTTTACATCCTCCTTCTTTCTTTCATGTACTTTATTTGTCCACTTTGTCAGGTCCCATCAGCCCAGAGATAAAGAAATGCTCTTTCAGGTGTGTGTGTATGTGTGTGTTTGGGTCCATCAGACATTTCTTTCTTTTGTTCTTTGCCCTATTTTTCTTCCATTAGACTTAATCCCTCCCGGATGCAAGATCTTACTTTCTGTTTGTGTCTTTTCAACATTTTTTTACTACAATTAAAGTGTACAGGAAACAGGCCACTACCCTTGATAGCTAAGTTTCAACTTTCTAACTTTAACTAGTTATCCTATCTATTCTGCTACTGCTAAAATATATAATTTTAATAGTATACTTACACAGGAATAATTTTTTTGTTCTATTCCGTAATTGTACTATGAAAACGTGCCTTAAATTCCAGAATTTAAAACTTTCTATCCAGTCCAGAAACACTGGTAAGAACAAAAACACTGTTGTTAGTTTTGTGAAGAACCCCAAAAGGTCCAGTTTATACTGATAGCTAAATTAATGAACATAGTAGCTTGTTTGAGTAAATTAAATAAAGGTCAATAACTGCAGTATGTGATCTTAGAATAAACAACCCCTTATTGTCCTTTGGTGTAAATGCTAATCTAGTTGTTATCTTTTCAATTCATTTGTGTTGTGAATGGGCCTTAACAATGAAGCACCTGCTGTTTTTAATAAAACCTTTTAAGAGAATGTACTGCTTTCTGAACATGTCACAATGTAATGCAGCCATGGCAATGAGTTATTGAATTCTGTTATTGAATTATACGGCAGAGCAAACTAAAGTTCCATATGAACATATGCTTAAAAAAACCTCACTAACATTTTAAAATGGACCTCAGGGAAAAAAAACACATTAAATAAAAATGTACCTTCTTAATGCACATTTCTGGTCTTATTGTTAATGTTAATGATTTCTTAGGCTTTGTGGGCTTATGTTAACCAATAACCCAAAAAATATATTTAGGTTTTTTTTAGCAAACTCACACTTATTCTGGCTCTATTTTGGTAAGGAACACCCATTTTCCATAATCTATAAAGATTTAGCACCATCCAAGATTTTAAATGATCCATTTCATATTCCATTTCACTCAGAAATAAGTCCCATTATGGATGTAAAATGGGTTGCGAACTGCAATTTACGTTGACTTTCAATGTTACAAAATGTATGAAGACCGCTTTAATGATTGTCAGTGTTTTGTATATATCATGTATACCACATCCGGATGAAATCTGTATCAGCCCTAATGCTTTTGACAGTTGGAGTCTGTTTACACATAACAATGATGAGATCCTCAAAGATTACCGGGCAGACGAACGCTTCACACATTTGTAAGACTGGAATACAGACAGACAGATGACTGGGCAGAAGAAAAAGAATGCCGTGGAGCAAAAGGAAAAGGGATGTCATGATGAACAAGAGAGAGAGAATGGAGCAATGGCATGTTAACAGTACTCATCCAGGGCTGGAGATGGTTGGCTGACTGATCAGGGGGATGAGAGATGAAAGGGGCTCGCGCCCTTCTCTTTGACTGTCTGTGCATGTGAGATACAATGTGACAGCTGAGCGAAGCTGGAAGGCCAGAGATGAATTCACAAATGCTAGCCCGAAGGACGAGCACGGGGTTAGGGATGAATGGGTGGGGCTGAAGAGGCATGCAGGAGGAGAGGAAAGAGAGATCCCAGCTGTCATTCACATCCAACATGTAAATCAATTATCATGACAACTGTCTTTAATTAAAGGGTTTATTTATATATTTTGTGTTAAGTGGTTGTTTCCAAGTACTTTGGCAACCTAATAATTTTCTTATGGCTTGAAAATACTAAGGAGAAAAATGAAATGAAATTGGCAAAGTATTTAAATTACTTGGTTATCTAACTGGATAGGCATTACTACATGGTTTCTTAAAATATAAATGCTTTTTTATTGAATTTCTGGCATTTTGTGATATTGTTACTGTGATATCAAATTAATCAGCCTTGTTCAGTTTATAAAGACAAAGTCATTGTGACCTCTTGTGCCTCCCACCATGTTTTCATCTTTGATATTCATACAGCAGGGCTTGGCATTCTGACACATTCATATGGAATCATGTGCAACTGAGACTCGGGGGTCCTGAGCAAAATCAATTTAACTTGGTTCGACGGATGGATGCATAATATGACCTGGATGCATAACATGACGGTCTGGGTTTGTGTTGCATCAGTTATTTTAATCAAAATTTCTATTACCATAACCATTTATACCTCAGTGCGGTTCTAACACCATGGACAGCTAGATGAAACCGTGAGTGGTTTATTTTGCTCGAGGGTCGGATGCAGAAAACAGGGAAGAGGGTATTAATATCTCTCTTTTTGCTCTCCTGAGGGAAAAAAATGCAGCAACCCACATTTGCCTGTTATAAATAACCACACCCCACTGCAGGAACAAACCTATATACAGCATCTGTGCCCTGACGCTGAGAGTTTGCCCGCCTCCCATTTAAAACAGGCTTTACTACTATAAGTTCACATCCTCCCCACCTCCTCTGCTGTGAATGACTCATAGTATGCGTATCGATGCCCAATTGAAATTGCCATTAAGTTGCAGCAGCCAATTGGGACACACTACTCTAGAAACGGACCGCCCTCATGCTCTTGACCCCAATGAAATAAATCATAAATGCAGAGCGTGTGAAACAAAGAAGGAAATAATGGTATCTCAATTTCTGATTAAAAAATGGAACGCAATGGAAATCTTAAGGGGAAATGTTTAAATAGCAGTACACTATGGCGCCACATTAATTACAGGAAGTGGAGTTGTCGGGGCTGATGGCATGGGATTCTCACTTTTCTTCATCTCACTACACCATTACTGAGTGAACTAATCTAGGCAGCCAACTTTATCATAATTGGATGAGAGTGATTTATGGCTAGTCAAGTACAGAGATGGCAGGGGAACCCCTTCTCTTCCATTTACAGCTCTTGAGAGTCAAAGCAGACTGTGTGCACACAGTCGCATAGCCTCATAATCTGAGTGATATGTCAATTTCCATCTCGCAAATGCATTTGTTTTATGCTATGTTAAAGAAATTCAATATTTTTCTTCCCTGGACAATTTACTTATTTTCCCAGTCCAGCTTCAAGGACCTCGTTGTGTAACCTCAGGAGATCTTGCACTGCTGTAACAAAAGTTTCTATGGTGTCAGACTAGTTAATGCAATTCAGACTGGCACTTTACCTTCGACTGAGAGCGGGGAGGTGTGTGACATGTAAGGAAGCCTTTAAAAATACATTTACAAAGAGCTTTTAACAGACCCAGTACCAAAGCATGGTAGCACCGGTAGGACACAGTGATAAGCTTTCTTTTTCTTTCTCACTCTGTGACTGTTTCTTAGGTCAGTGGGTATCTTTATATTTAATTTAAACAGTAGTTTGCATAGAATCTTGTAAAACTCCAAATGCACTTCATTGTACAATGTGATGGTCACAAGAGTTTTGCTCATGCACTGGGTATACATTTTTTATTTAATCTTATATTGAACAATATCCAGGTAGCAAATATTTGGGATTTGGGGGTGTCTGAGCCTTTAATGTCACAGAAGTTTATGCCAAAATGACAGTATATCTTATATCTAGATGCATATACATTTTAACAGCTTTTGGAAATGTTGTATTAAAAAACCTCTTTGAAAGTTAATGCATAATTGTCAGTATCTCTCAGGTTAAAGCTACAGTATAAATGCATTATCATGCATTTACAAAAAACAAGACAAAAACAATTCCCACATGACAAAAACAAGCCTTCTGAAGCATCTCTTTTTCTCTTCATTTTGGCCTGTTGCTCATGTTTTAATAAAATTTTCTTTTGAAAAATAGTTTTTTGAAAACAATAAGGCATTTTAGTCATGTGATGCAATCATCTGAGCCATTCAGCTCAAGATGGGAAACGGTGCTGTACCAAAGGTGTTTTGGCTGCTCTCCAATTTGATAGTGTTAAAGATCAATGTCAGTTTCTATATATTTTCTTTGACATTGCCTTAAACACTTGACATTTTTTTTTAAACTTGGGATGTAAGCATTTTCAGACTGTTCACTGTGAATAAGCAACTTTTGGAAAATGCTTAAAAACACAAGTGTGGACATAAAGTGTTGTTAAACACAACATCTGTACAATCTGCAACAAAATTATCTAAATGAACTCCCATGTGGACTTCATTCATATTGGATGAACTTTTTCCCGCTAAACTACAAATGCATTGTGGTATTCTATAATGCTTCATAATATTCCATAATTTCCTTCTTTATACAGGTCACATGAAACAAATTTGAATTAGACTAAGAAGGCAGCATAATCATGCTGACTAGGTAGGCAGCTCACTACTTATTGGAAAAGAGCTATTGTATCATCATCATCATTGTTCAGGTCTCCAGATGGCTGCTTAGAGTGAAATAAATATGACTTGATAACAACCAGAGATAAAGTAAATCCTGGAATACTAACACATAAAGAAATCCTCTCTGCCGAGATCTTTAGAGCATGATATTAATCAGGTTTAAACGAAATAAGAAAAGTGATGGAATAAGAAGAAAAAACTTCATTAACTTTTAACAACTGATAAAACAGCATAACACAAACAACAGCATCTCCGGGCTAAATGCTAAATCAGACCTAATTAAGATGGAAATTATGAAAATAAATGATTGTGGGACCCTTTGGGATGGATAGATGCACACACACACACACACAAATGTACACAATGATGCTCTTCACAAAGAAATTAGGAGTGACCCATACAGGTGCTCATTACAAATGGATGTCAGCCAGGGCTCTAATGAACCTCAACAGGATAGGTAATGATTTATACGAAGAAATAAATAATACAAATTCTTTCTCTCTCTCTAACAAAGGAAATAAAAAAGCCTATTCAATACTTTTAAATATATCTAGCAGGCAAACAGAAATGCACTTATTATTTAACAGACCCATTTAAAGTTGTAAGACAGTCCCATAATGCATTCCCATAATGCAAGATCAGTGTAAAAAATAATGGCAAAAGGAACTTTGAATAAAAATATACTTAAAATGCATTCCATGTTAAAAGGTACTAGGACGATTTTATTAACAATTCAGTATTTACATAGTATGACATCATTAGCCAGCTTAGCAACATACTAACCCCAAATTCAATTGATATCATTTGTGAGTTGAAACTCTTGTGCATTTCAAATCATTTCAGGTTATATTTATGCCTATGTAGGCAGTAAACAACATGTCAGCTCATTATATTTTGAACTTGATTCAACCAGGTATAGATATAACATTTGAACAATACAGCTTTTTAGCTTGAGCTTTGCAACCAGCCACAAATGTCTAACCAAGTTACAATGTAACCCACCACCTTCCTCCCCACACTGTATAATACATACATGTCATTGTCGCCATTTTACAAGCATGAGGCCTTTCGCATTACCCATAAACTCTGGGAATTTCATGGGAATCCATCAGACCAACGTGCTATGAAGTATAATATCCAACAAGTGATTTATGGATTTGTCCTATGATTTTCTCATCGTCCATACACTGAGGTCTAATTACTCTCAGCGGTCTCTTTTCCTCTGCATTTGTCATGCACAAATTGATGTGCATAATTTATTTACCTCCCAACAGTTATGGAATAAGAAACACTGAACCACTGTATAACCTTGGTGCATTCCCCACGTGCAGTCATCTGTGACTTTGAATATAAGTGAGTCCGGATATGCTAATTCATTGAACACACAGTCGTGACTCCTTTTAGTTTGTCATTAAGAAATTTGCCTGTGAATATGGAGGCAGGGAATGGCTTGCTCTCTATTGCCATGTTCTAAATATTATTTTTTTGTGGGTAGGACATGGAAAAGAGAACATGGCTATTGCATACTATTAAAAAACTACTTACTATTAGTAACAATTTTGATAAGAAATATATTGGTCACATAAATATTTTGTTTGGGTTTAATTTTGAAAATGTTTTGCTACACAAAATCTAAATTAAGTGACGCATTCAAATACAGTCAAAATGCAGAGCACCTCATGCAGATTAATTTAATGTTATGACAAGTTCATATTGGCATTTCAACACCATTATTATTATTATACAGCACAATAAACAATTGTATTAAACATGATGACTTCACTGCCTCACTACCATGTGATCATTAAAGGACATTTATATACTGTTCGGCATCACACCATAGTTCAATATGTGTTCCGTTGTGCTACTTATAGATGACATTATCTGCTGGCTTAATGAACAGAACGAGTGTTTTTAATGCCCTGGGCAACACTTTACCTCGTGCATTTAGGGACATCACCTCCCAAAAAACAGAAATTAATATTTCACAGGGCTACAACACCCATCAGACAAATGCGTGTGGACGTCCTGTCAATACAGGGCTGAAAGATTGATAAAATATGATGGCTGCAGGCCGCTCACGAACCTGTGTGAGTGGGCGTTAATACATAAGCTATTTTTGGGTACGTTTTCTGTGTTTTAGCTGGGAGCCTTAGTTGCCTGAGCTGGGCAGGCAGGCAGGCACATGTCATGGTTGCCTGGTAAATTAAAGCCAACAGCTTTAATGCAACGCACAGACTTCACATCTTAAGATGAATTTATTGGATGCGTGACAGTGGAATGATATACTTCATATGAAATATTACACTTATCTTTTAATATCCACATGAACAAATCACAAAGTACTGGTTCTACTAGTTTACAAATTCACAAGTAGATTTCCAGCTGTCTTGTAATAAAGAAACTGTTATGTATTACAGGAACAGAGTTGTGTTCTGTATTACTCCACACAGTATTAGTTTATCCCACTTTAGCACTTTAAATATTTTTGTGGTTAGTTCATTGTCACCCACCACCAATGGTTTACTTAAATCTTAATGGTATACAGAAATGGAGAATGTTCCTTTTTTCCTGATAGAAAACATCTTCTTCATCTGCTGAAGCAACACTATTTACAAGGGAAGACGAAGCATATTTAAGTCATAGAGGCAGAAACACCATTAAACGCCGTAGCTTGATGCTAGAGGACGCGTGCTCTGCTTATTAGATGGTCAGAAGTATATCTGAGTAAATAAGTGTGATGTGATGAACACTGATTGCCTCATTATGAATGATTAACATGCCTCTTGAGCTAAAATTAGCATAGCAATGTGTACAATTAATTAGCAATCTATCAGCTACAATGTCATTACACAGTCCATGTACTTTCTAGTGCTGATGAAACAATTTCTGAATACATCAACATACACATCACTGCAGACTGATGTAGATGTAATTAGCAAACCTAGAGACAAACTAATTTTAGACTGCAAAAATGTATTCCCGCACATGCCTGTGACCTCATCATTGCATGGCTGCACCTTCTGGTTTATCTCTTCAGCACAGTTCAGCAGAGAGTTCACTTCTTATTTGAAGGTAAGCTCTGCAATGTTATGGTGATATAAGTCTGGAACTCAATTCTATAAAGTCTCTGTCTACAATTAATTTACACACTAAGTGTTGCCAACAAGACTTTTTTGACCTTCTACACTCTGTAAAATGCTTGACTATACAAATAGCTTCCTGCTATTATTGCTTAATAGATAAATGCAGATCTTAGTCTTGTGGGCACTTCTGCCCACTGCATTACCGACTCCTAAGGTCTACATGTTCTTATGTACTGAAGACACTTAGTATTTCTTTAATTAGCAAATGGTTAACACTGGGCTTGACATTTGCATTATTTGGTTAATTATTTGCAGTTATATGGCTGATGCTGGTTTCATAAAAATAATGTTGCAGGACAATAAAAGATGATGTATGAATATGCCCTTGTCAATATTAAATTTACACTTAAATTATAGTTCACAGTAAGTAAATGAAATGTAAATCAATTTCTATTATTTTAATATTGTTTAAACGTAATCAGAAAAATGTTAACTTTTATCTAATTTCAGTGTCAACTATGCCCACTCATGACTACTCAGATTATGCAAAATGAAGAGCAATAATGGTCTTTTTGACTTCTTGGATGAAACATGTATCTATATGATCTACATCCTTCATTGATTTTTTTTACATCAGTTGTTCTCAACAATTCAAGGTATAGCTGATATTTTTCTTAAACAGTAAAGATGGTGAGTCATAAAAAGTCCACGTCAGCTTCTAGCATTTGGACCAAAGCTAAACCATTTAGCACAAATGATGCTTTTAAAGTAACTATGAGTAAAATCTTGTGCTTTCAAAGATTTTTTTTACTTCTGCTCTGGTATCCATTTTGTGTGTTTTTGTCATAACAACTGCATTTTAACCAACATGGCGATGATCCCTGCTGACATCTAGTAGTGTGGTGCTACAGCAGAGTTATTGTACAACCTCAGATGTCTGACAGGACTCTATAAGACTCCTTTGAAGCATTAAAAGCATTTAGGGTATGTATGGAGATCTGGCAGATGCTGAAGATTAGAGATGTGATAGCACTGATTTTAACGTCCTCTGTTAATTACTGCTGTAGGCAAGCTGCTAATACAACCAGACTCTCATTTGACATAGCATCTTAAGTCTTAGCTCCTCTGGCTAGAGCTATCATCTCACTGGAAGACTTACGGTATGTGAGAATCTTGGTATCTTGGCTGTGGGTGAATTGAGGTTAATGGAATTGAGTTTTGTAAGTTTCTAGTCAGAGTTTCTCTGATTCATGATATAAGAGGCCCTGTACTGTCTCCCAGCAAGACTGAAATGATTTAACCTATTTGAAGTAGTTAAACACGTTTAAGAAAAAGTTTCGTGGGAGGGACTGAATTGGTGTGGAGATGCCAATGGCCTCCGTACTTCAGTCTATGTGTGTGTATTTTGAGAGCTGTTTGCCAGCTAACGTCACACTGAGGTAATCAACACTCAAGTGTGATGCAACTGTTACCTGTGTGGCCTGCTTGACAGTAATTGTGCCTCCAGTCAAAATGGAATTTCATAATGCTGCAGTGCTAACAAGAGTTTGATTCAATTGGGAGAAACTACAGTGTGGGGGACGTTTCACACAAACTCCGTTAAATGATTGCGATTTTAGCATATGTAACTGTTCTGATATGAAGCTACAATCACTTTATTTTTGTGGTAAGGCAAGTAATGTCTCAGGCATTCTTAATGGTGCTGATGCAGTCACATTTAAATCAATGTTTCTCAGCCAGGGAGCTGGGGCCCACTAGGGGGCCTCAACAAACCTCAAGATCACTTTAAATAGTTTGAATTAAAATAAGCAAAATAACAACTAAAAGCCAAGATATTTTTTAGTGCTTTTTATAACAAACGTTATTCTAGTCATGCCAAGCTCTAGAATATTTTATTAGGTTGAAATTGTTGTGGACAAGAGGGGGCCTAAAAGTCAAAAAGTTTGAAATCCACTTGTCTAAATGACAGAGAAGTGACTATAATTGCATTTTAGAGCTCATCCCAATGGTGAAATGCTGTTGCTTTCAACATATATTTAACACGAAACTTTTTATTGAAATATTTATTTCACAAAGAGGAAACACATAAAGCCATTAGTTTAGGTTAAGCAATAATATATGCTAGAAGGGACAAGTTTTAACTGTACGATTTCAACTTTTTCTTTCATACCTTCCTGGTAAAGAACTACACTACCCATAATCCTAAAACAAGCTCTACCAGTTGGAGAAGTTGCAGTTACCGTAGTTACCGCAAAACATCTCAGGCTCTCTTTTTATATTGCTTTACAGGGTTAAAGCTATTATAAATGTTTAACAGATGATGATTCTATCAATGATAACACTTTACATTGTTTAATTAATAACATGAACGCAACATTACATCATATAACGTTAAACAGATCATTAGCTATTGCACATCAAAATTGTAAGAAGTGCCACAAAACTGATTCATATATATTTGAATAGACATAAACTACTGATCTGTTAAAAATGGTAATGTTTGCAAATCACTTGCTAATGAAAGTTATTACAGTGTTTCTGGATCACTTGCAAAAGCCATTCACTCTAATGTTAAATTCAAAACTGAACAGTAGCTTATATAGTCTGATGAATGCTGTGTAGTAATGAGAGCCTATAACTCTGCTTAGGCTGCGATTAAACAATGCTTCTGCAATTTCTCACAAATATATATAATATCTAGAATTCTTCCACTCTGTCTCTAGGACATGCTGCTTTGGTTTTGGCCTTTTGTATGACCTGCACTCTACAAACAAGACATGCCATCGATGTTTCAGTCTGCACACTGATTGAGCTTCACAGTGTTTTCTCTCCTCTTCAGGACATCTCATCCCGGCCTGTCAGCCATTTCACAGCTACGATGAGGCCGATGTCTGTTCCAGTTGAGACCTCATATCAGACATCCGCATAGCTTATGTCACCCGCCACATTCAGGCTATCTCTCTGTTCTAACTATCCTTAATGTGTATGCGCCTCTCCATGTACTCTGCACCTATCAATAATTACAGGCACTCGCTTGTTATGCAGCAAAGGACGGATGCATTTCCTAGCTGTTGCATTAAGTAAGATTAATCCTTGTGCATTTAAAAAAAACGATCTCTCCCAAAAGCATAGGGGCAGAGAGGTGACCGTGTATGCAGTGTGTAAGTTTGGTATGTCTCCCACAAAGACATAGGCTATTACGGCCCATTCTCAGCTAACAAGACACTGCCATTCAAACGGGCTGAGGATGCCAGCGGCTGCTGTAATTAAGGTTTAATCTCACAAATATTCATGTGTATTTAATGATCCTACATCACTTTATTTCTCATGAATTATGAATATGATGAATCGAAGGAAAAAAATGCGCTGGAGAGACGTGGGCAAAGTAGAGGTGGGGGGAAACTGGGACAGAGGTTGAAGCCACTAGCAAACAATCGTCGTCATGCTGGTGTTTTTCCCCCAAGGTTATCGGAGAGGGTGAATGTGTCGCGTGACGTAACGTTCTCGAGCTGGTGGCCTAGATCTAGGAATCCAGAAATCCACTAGCTTGGCTTCGGTTCTTTTAGGGTTCTTCCGTGCCAGCATCCACTCAAAGCAATAAACCCCTATGACACGCTACTCTGTTCTGTTAAAATAATGCTGGCTAGCTACAAATGCTCTAATATGATAGAGCCATGGATGCCAGAGTGCATGTCTTAATCATGTTAAGTGTAACAGTTGACATTTCAGTGTGCCTAGGGCTGCCTTGGACACATTTTAATCAAGAATTCAATACGCTTAAGTGCCTTCTTAATATAAACAAACTAGAACTATTGTGTGCTTGGCGTATCCATCATTTACACTGGATAAAATGAGCTTGTACAGAGGGCTCCAAAAATCTGAGACCACTAGTGATAATGCATCTATTTTCTGAAAAAATCTGAACTGAAAAATTTATGTTCTAGTATTTTCTTTAATGACCACATGCATATGGCATGGACTATAAGTACACTATATTGCCAAAAGTATTCGCTCATCTGCCTTTAGATGCATATGAATTTAAGTGACATCCCATTGTAAATCCATAGGGTTTAATATAACGTCGGCCTACCCTTTGCAGCTATAACAGCTTCAACTCTTCTGGAAAGGCTTTCCACAAGGTTCAGGAGTGTGTTTATCCTGAAGCGCTTTTGTGAGGTCAGACACTGATGTTGGACGAGAAGGCCTGGCTCGCAGTCTTTGCTCTAATTCATCCCAAAGGTGTTCTATCGGGTTAAGATCAGGACTCTGTGCAGGCCAGTCAAGTTCTTCCACACCAAACTCGCTCATCCATGTCTTTATGGACCTTGCTTTGTGCACTGGTGTGCAGTCATGTTGGAACAGGAGGGGACCATCCCCAAACTGTTCCAACAAAGTTGGGAGCATGGAATTTTCCAAAATCTCTTGGTATGCTGAAGCATTTGGAGTTCCTTTCACTGGAACTAAGGGGCCAAGCCCAGCTCCTGAAAAACAACCCCACACCATAATCCCCCCTCCACCAAACTTCACAGTTGGCGCAATGCAGTCAGACAAGTAACGTTCTCCTGGCAACCGCCAAACCCAGTTCTGTCCATCAGATTGCCAGATGGAGAAGTGTGATTCGTCACTCCAGAGAATGCGTCTCCACTGCTCTATAGTCCAGTGGCAGCGTGCTTTACACCACTGTATCCGACGCTTTGCATCACACTTGGTGATGTATGGCTTGGATGCAGCTACTCGGTCATGGAAACCCATTCCATGAAGCTCTCTACGCACTGTTCTTGAGCTAATCTTAAGGCCACATGAACTTTGGAGGTCTGTAGCGATTGAGTAGGTGACCTCTGCGCACTATGTGCCTCAGCATTCGCTGACCCCGCTCTGTCATTTTACGTGGCATCCTATCACAGTACCACGCTGGAATTCACTGAGCTCCTGAGAGCGGCCCATTCTTTCACAAATGTTTGTAGAAGCAGTCTGCGTGCCTAGGTGCTTTATTTTATACACCTGTGACCATGGAAGTGTTTGGAACACCTGAATTCAATTATTTGGATGGGTGAATGAGCGAATACTTTTGGCAATATAGTGTATGTGCAAAGCCTAATGATGCATGTTATCCTGTGATTCAAGAATGTTCCAGAGAGAATCTTGTGTGCATCAGCGGAAGCAAGAACCTGACCTTTCATATGAAGGAGTTAACATGGACATTGTCTTTACATTGACTAGTGACAAAAATAGTGGATACTGTTAAATATTTCTCAAAATTTCTCCCAGATTTTAATGTGATGTCTCAATGTTCTGACCCCACTGTGTGTCCAACACTCATAACTAAAAGCCACTTTCTGTTGTTGACAACACATCATGTAGTCTGGTTATTTGATGCCTTAACCATACAGCATATGGTGACTTGAGATTGTAAACATTAAAATGCCAATTATCAGCCTCACAATGGGATATCTGTAATGTGTTATTCATGTCAGAAATAAATAAGACTTAAACCAGGTTGATGCCTCACTCACTAAACAAAATAAAGGCATCATGCTAATTTGTAACACACTGACATGTTGTGAATATATGACATTAATGAAATCACCAAACCTAATTTTGCTTTGCCAAAGGCTAACACAGACACTTGTATATGTACAATGGCAACGCTTTTAATTTTAGCACATTAAAGGAATGTGTGATGAGGTCATTGAGGGAATCATTTCCTGCAGTTTCCATTCAAGTCGTGACTAAGGCAAATGAAATTCAGCCATCTACTGCAATGCACTGCATCTACAGAGCACTCCTGAGCCCATACCACTGACTATAGCCCCATCCTGTGAAACAGCCTTTAATATTGCAGCACGACGTTTGCCCCAGGCCTAAGAAACAAGCAAAGTCAGAGAAGGAACTAAAGAAAGCAGCTGCCTTTTAAGTATCTCTTCTTCTCTTTCTTTTCCTGTATTTATTTATTTATTTATTTTATGTTTGAGTAGAATACACCTGGCTCAACAGATATTTAACAGAAGTATATTTTGTGGTCTCAGGGCGGATAGATTAAAATTCTGAGGGCAAACATTGCCACCTACTGTTAAATGATGGAACTGTATCATCACAAATTCAGTATAGTGTATAGTGACGTGACGCCAAGTATGGTGACCCATACTCGGAAATTGTGCTCTGCATTTAACCCATCCAAGTGCGCACACACACAGTAGTGAACACACACACCCGGAGCAGTGGGCAGCCATTGCTGCGGCGCCCGGGGAGCAGTTAGGGGTTCGGTGCCTTGCTCAAGGGTCTCACCTCAGTCGTGGTATTGAGGGTGGAGAGAGTGCTGGTAATTCACAATCTCCACCTACAATCCCTGCCGGACCTGAGACTCGAACCTGCAACCTTTGGGTTACAAGACTCTTTAACCATTAGGCCACGGCTGCCCCTAAATTCTATGCTTTGATTGATGATGTAAAGCTATATTATACACTTCAACTTCAAGACAATTCTTATAATGCTAACACTAGACAGGAGACCCTATGCAATGAAAAATAAGCAGTGTGTATATGTAGATGGGCCTTTTTTGTGTTTAATATTCAAAAATGTACCTTTATTTACACTATCAGGTTTTAATTGCACTCATGATGTTTAAAACATTTATGACAAGAGTGTTTTAACCACCAAGCATAAAGGCCATACAGTTGCCAAAAAGCACCAAAACTCCCAAATCATTTATTTTACTAGCTCTTAAAATTGCAACTACAACAATGAAAGTGTACCATGAACTTTACCAGCAGTATAGAAAACATTTCACCAACTGTTTCTCTTCTAAACACTATTCTTTATCTTTAACAAGGCACATCTCCTTAATATGAATATCTCCTTAACACACGTTATCTCCACAAAATTCTCTAGAAACAATTTCAGACCCCTATACAGACCAATTGCAGTGTTCTTGAGGTGTGACTGAAAGATGTTTAGATTTTTACTTAAATCTAACATAATCTATCATATACAGATTTGTATTGCGTCCATCTGAGAAAGCTTCTTATTACGAGCAGTTTTGACCCTATATAGACACTTGCCTGCTGAAAAACAATATAAACCATTACAGAAGATGTCTTTTAGTTTCTATGTTTTCCTCTACAAAACCATTACCAGTCATTTACCATTAAAAAGTCCTTTTTGTAATGTATTTTGGGCAATATTTAACTAGAATTTAATGGAGTTCTATTGGTTCCCACCACCTGATAACATCCCACCTATAGAACCCAACACATTACCAGCAGAACCCACAGAGACTACAGTTCTACATGTATATACAGTTGTACATGAACTGTGTTTAGGGTATTATACTATTACATCCATTAAAATTTCTGTGATGGTGTCTATAGTTTTTTTCTTTATGGTAGGGCTGGAAAATGTCCATTGGGGATTTTAGTAAAAAAATTGATTTTCACGTTTACTCGGCATTTCTTTAGATATAGTTGTAACGTCCGTTTTCTAATAGATTATAAGACCTGAAGAGCGTTACAGTTTGCTCCCAGGACATGTATTATAGTTATGCAATCAACATGGTTAGAGAGTTAAGAGCAAACATCAGCTCTCAACCATAAACCCCTTTCACACATGCTGTCTTAATAACAGGTAAACTTCTGCATAAGTCTGCTTTGAGCCAATCAGAACATTTTGTTGTGGTGACGCGTTTACAACGCGCTGTTTACGGAAGTCAAAGTTCAGACGTTTGTCTAATATGATGTTGTTGTATGGAAAGCGTTTCATGTGGGTCAAAAGCAACTGCATGTAAACGTTTGCAACAAAAACACAAACCGCTTGCGTTCGGAAACAAAATTAAACCCTGTCATGTTTAAAAAAAACACCGTTTGGCGTTCTTTCGCGGTTAATAACATTACAGCGTTTAGCGGTATTTTGGTATCGATGTGTGGATGGCACGTTACTGGTAAAAAGACAGAACGCAGTTGCTTGTTTGTACTGCACGTTTGTGTTTTCCGATAATGTCATTTTGGTAATTTTACTGTAAATTGCAATCTGCCATTATGTTGTTGGAGCCTTGGTAAACACGGTATTTAAATACATCTTAATAAAGTAAGATGCACTGTTGTCTATTGTGAAATTTAAAGTTAGATGGAACTGCTAAGTTTAAAACGTACTGACAAAACCTGTGCCAGACTTGAAGGTACAAGAAAATGCATGTATGAGTCCGGTGTTTAAACTGAAAAGATTTTTCAAAACGCTTCCTGGCATCCTCACATCCACATAACAATTGTGAAAGTATCACCCAACTCCCATGGGTTGATAGCTATGCAAATAAATAAATATGGAAATAAAAATGACATAAATTGCATAGTATATACATTAATAAAGGTCTGCAGGTCATCCGTAGATTTATGTTTGTTCTACTCTATTAAGGCTTCATACGTTGCTTGCTAAACTGTACTGTGTAAAATTGGGAAATGGCGCCTTCTCGTGGTCATTATTGGAACTTCGTGTATGTCGTGAAGCAAATGGTCACCACGACAGTTGTTGCCCGTATACGGCAATAGTGTTATTAAAGTGTGCTCGTTTCGTAGGTTTAGACTAACAGTTTTAACGTGATCAGCCTGCTGGATTATCAATATTTTCCGAAATGGGAATAGCCGATGAGGCTGATAGGACTTTATTTGTCGGGAACCTGGACCCCAAAGTAACAGAAGAACTTATATTTGAGCTGTTTTTACAGGTAAGTGCTTTAGCAAGATTGATTAGCTTGCTAAAGATGGGCGGACTGCCGTATGTCTCCGTGAAATTTACTATTTAAGTTTTAGCCAAATATTTACCAGAAACACACGCACACGTGTGATATTAGTTGTGTTCGGCAGGCGCACGTTTTATAGGGGGCTACCATGTTGTAGTTTCTGTTCGTATTAAATTATTGTCATACTATCACGTTGAATCGCTCTTTATTTATTTGTTTGATGTTGTTTATGTTATAGTCTAGAGGAACTTTAAGATGTTAGTTAATCTCACTATTAGATTAAGAAGCAGTATTTCTGAAGGGATGTATATATTCCCCGCCAGTAAAGGTTCTTACCAATGATCCTTCGAAATGTTGTACACGACCAATGTTAGTTAAACACTGAAGGGTGTCTTGTGTTTTTTAAATAATTTTCCTGCCTCTTTGCCACTACGCCTTGGATCTAATCATTAATTTAAACGTCATCATAATGATGTCTGCTTTAATAATCACCATAATAGACGTTCAGTAACACAGTCCTTTCCATTCTAGGCTGGGCCAGTTATCAAAGTCAAAATTCCTAAAGATAATGATGGAAAATCAAAACAGTTTGCATTTGTAAACTTCAAACATGAAGTTTCTGTGCCCTATGGCTTACATTTACTGAACGGAGTTCGTCTGTTTGGAAGGCAGCTCAACATAAAGTTTAGAGCCGGTAGGTTTTTTTAACGTCATTTTGTATCAATATACTTAACATTAGCCTAACAATCAATCCTGTTGATTATTCTATGGTGTTTTTTCACTTTCCATCTTTTGAGCATAACACTAGGATGTACAGAAATAATCATCATCACAATCTTGTGTGTGTAACAGGCAGCAGTCATATTAATGAAGAGGGCAAAAGTCCAGCAAACTCCCAGAACCCTAGTCCAGCAAACACACCTGGTCACCGGGGTGGAAGGTATTTTTTTAATGTAATGTTTTTTTAATGCCCTGTTTACACCTGGTATTAATTTCTGTTTTAAGCTATCAGCTGAAACAGAACACCATTGTATTAACAAGCTTGTATGTGTCCTCTGCAAACACTTTTCTGCATAGCATTGGTGTTGCATCCTGCTCCCAGTGTGCTGCTGTCCTGTACAGTTTTGCTCTAAACATGATCAGCTCAGATATTTAGCTTCAAACACACATCAACCAGCTAATCAAGCTCTTCTGGATTATTTAAAAATGACTAGCAGGTGTGTTTGATGAGGGTTGAAGCTAAGCTCTACAGGACAGTGGCTCTCCCAGATCAGGACCGGAAATTATTGCATTTCATTTAGTGGATCTAGAGTTTGTTTAACCTAAGGTAATACGTTTGTGTCAGAACCCCAGAGCAGATGGGCTCTCCATCCTACTCCCCTCCGCAGCACCTGCAAAGGCCTTTTGGTTCACCTGACAGCCTACAGAGACAGGCAATGGTGAGTATTTCACATTAACACATGTTGTTGTGTTAAAGCTGCAATCTGTCTCTCTTGATTTAAAATGAACACAAATCAGTTATTGACAAGTACGTGACCGATGCGTTTATAACATGATCTTCTTACCCAAGCAGCTTCACAATGGGAAGTTTATAATAATGATTTATAATTTGAATTGTCGGGTTTGATATCGCGGGAAATGTATTACTGTAAACGGAAAGAAGATCTGTCTGCTATATTGCTTGTCCGATGGTGAGGTGTTTGTAGCCATTCTTACAACAGTTGTTTAGAGTTTAAACTTGTCATTCACATTATAAAAATAGCTTTGCAAAGACCCTGCAATATTATGTTTCAAACAGACGGTGATAAAGAGGCAAAAGTGGATGGATATGCTATTGCAGCTTCAAAATAATGAGTACCATTCACTGCCATTTTAAAGCTGGGACTTAAAACTCATATTGTGTTCGGCTGAAAAAAAGAAAGTCATATACTCCTAGGATACTTATCATACCATATCATTTTTGGGTGGAATTATCCTTTAAGTAATTTTTTGTTTTGCAAAGGCATGGAAAAATGCAACTTGCACTTCATGTTCCAGAAAAAACAGGAATATGCTTTATTGATAAAGGCAATTGTTTTTTTTATAAGCATTTGGAGTTACTGTACACTTTTATTTTTATGTTTAACAGATGAACAGCATGTGGCAACTTCAAATGCAACAGTTGCAACAGCTGAATGGAGCCTTCCAGATGGGCATGCAGTCACCTCAGCAGCTAAGGGGTGGTGAAGCAGGAGCAGACTGGCAACAAGATTGGGCTGGTCAGCGTGGTCATCGCCACTCCCAGGAAAATAGCAACTATCAACGTCATGGTAACAGTGGGAGCAACCACGACCGTCATAGACGCGATAGCCAGCGAGATGACTTCTACCACCACGATGACCGCGGTGCAGGACGCAACAGAAACTACACACCGGAAAGGCGAAGGGACTCGAGAGATGACCCTAGAGGGGGACGATGGAAACGATTTTAAAGATTAGCATGTATTTTAGTCCACCTGTAAACTTCTTATTTAACTCAACTGTTTTTATTTACTTGGTTTTCTTCCTAGATTTTAAATTGTTTTTGTTTCATCTTAACATCAGACTTAAAGTTTAGTTATGAAAAAGAAATGTGATACATTTTGAGGCTAAAGAGTTTTGTAGTGGTTTGGAGACATGCAAGGAAAAAATACAGAGCAACTGAGATTTGTTTTGTATGCTGGCCATTTTTAAAAAAGTACTTTGATCTCAGGGCGAACCTATGTTTGTATATTTTATTTTTTAAGAATTTCCTTTTAAGAAAATGTATCCATGTACATCCATTCTGGTATTGTACAATTCTAAAAGAAAAAAAAATGGTAAAAAAAAGTTGGTAGAAACTGTCAAAGTTGTACATTTTGTAATTTTTCAGGTTTTCTCTTTATAAATGATAGAAAACTAGTTTTCAGGGGCTCCCTGTCTTGATACAAATGTTACCCATTTTTCCTAATACATTTTGAGGACATTTTCGAAAATCGAACATTTGTTACAATTTACTCTAATTTCTCAAGTCTTGGGATGGTAACCAGTTTTAATGCTGTAAATACGTTTTATTGTCAAGTGTAACTTTTGAAACATGTCGGTTTTCATAAAAGTTTTTGTTGTCTAAATTGTTTACTCGGCTTTGTGAATTGTTCAATAGTTCGATCGTTAGGTGTTCGTTTTGGATGGAACCATAACTAAAATTTTACACACGGTTATAGGTATCTGTACAGATACACGTATGTATCAGTAGGGGGCGCTATTACTCACCCATCATTGCTAAATCATTTATGAAAATAGGTAAAATAGACACGTTTGAGAAACTGTATTGAAATGAAAAATTTCACGTCTTCAAGATTACTGTGATTTCGCCAAGTAAGGTATGTTCCTGGATCAACATCGCTGTTCGTCATGAAACAACTTTTTATGATTCAATCAGATTGTAAGATTGAGTTTAGATTAGTATTGGGTTAGGAATCTATACAGTTCTTATCTACCTATTATTTCCTTTGGACGAAAAGATGTCTATTGGAACAATTTCCGCCCAAATACCAAAGGGAGTACAATTATCGTTACTACTGCTGTTGTAAAACATAGTAACTCCTTTTAACGGGATTTACTATTTTGATGACAGTGGTAGATAAACCTCAGTATGGTTTTATGGTAAAAGAAAAGGCTAACTATTGTAATTTGCGGACAAAATGTTTGGAAGTGTACGTTCGAGTGTACTTGAATGGTCGTGATGCAACTGATCGGTTGTGTTAATGCCCGTTGCCTGCAGTGGCAATTACGACAGCGTGACAGCCGGAATCTTTTAACGTCCGAGCTAAGGTCATAATGTGCCCTTCCGAAAGTGCTTTAGGCTGCTAACAGCGGCTCCTGTTGTGCATGAATCCGCGCATCCCTCACAAAGCTTCTCGATCCAAAACTGGAGGTGCATTTGCACTCTGAGCACTGAGACCTTGTCTGTCTAATAATCTTCGCAGTATCGGGTTCTCTAATGAAGCTGCTGTACTGGGAAATGCGTTATCGAGGAGCTCAGCCTCTGGACATCACCCTTTAATTAATTGAGCTGCTTGGCGTCATTCATCCAGGCTTCTCATGAGCCTCTTGACCACTTCCAGGCGTTCATTGTCTCTTCAATATGTTGTCTTTTTTGTATACTGTTTATGTATGTATAGCCAATTGTGTAGGCTATGTCTCTGTAAATGTATGTAGTCTATTTCATAGGTATCCAACATGTCCTTTATTTTATTTAAATTCAACATTACGATTTTAGGTTAAATATTTATAGAGATCAGATAAATCAGACATGATTTATAGATATCAGGGCTAGACAAACAGATTTCTCAAAAGCTATTAATAAATGTACTTAAGTCAAAAGTCCAATTATACAAACGTGTGTTGTCTGGATGCATTATTTCTATTAAACTATTTACCTTGGGTAAAGAGGTGCACAATAAAACAGTGTACTGAACTGAACAAGGGTCGAAATAGATTTTTTTTTTCATTTTGCAACGCAAATGCAAATTGGAGGTCGTGGTATGCTGTAATATTTTAATCATGTTGTCATGTGTTAAATGTAAATCTTAGAACCCTGTTACTGCTCACTGTCTTTCATAATTTTTCATAATTTTTAATCACTGTTTGCCTTCACTAATTCAATTATATTGTTTTGCGGTATCCCAAAACCTTTAACAGTGCTAATATGTCATACAGTCTTCACATATGAACTCATAAAAGGCATGTAGCCCAATATTTATAATTATACCAAAACCTGACTTTTATGTTAAACACGCATAATGTAAATATTGCTGTATATATAATGTTGTTGGCTTGTTGCATTGCAATTACCCTTAAGTGATTTATAAAGAATCTCCTCTCACTTATTGTCTCCTCACAAGCTGTGTTCAGTGCTTTTATAGAGACTTCCAGCACCCCGGATTTTACCAAACTCAGGTTGCATGCAGGGTGCACAGGTGCGATAGCGACCCCACGTCCAGCTGTACTGTTTATCTTAGTATTCTACGAAATCCCCCGTTCTAAAGCCTGCATGAGCAGCGTCACGCAGTTGTTTTCATATCTTTCCTTTGATCAGGTTCAAACCAAAAAGAGCTCAAAGCTTTTCCAGTGGAGATCTTTAGATTTCCTTTACATAATCCCTCGCGCTTTGAACACGACGGCTGCTATCTCGGATCCTCCGCGAGTTATATTTACTCTGTCATACACGGTGAAATGATAATCATTTCGACAGCGGACTCACGGCTCTGAAAATCAGAAACCCGACACTGTCCTCGTTTAAGAAGTTCAGTGCACCCTGCACATCAAAGCAACGGTCCATCTGTAATAAGCATCAACGTCAAGTAAAAGTGCTGCTGTCTAGGACAAGCTGTCTGTCTTTTTCACGGCTTCGGTAACAATAACCGAAAGAAATGTCTCTCTGTCTTTTCACCGTCGTCATATCACACTTTTAATACTGTCTGAACGTGCTGAAACTGATATGGGAAACAGCTCTGAGACACCTGGCCGACTGCTTTGTAATAAGACTCAATGCTGAGAAAATATGAGTTTGTTTTAACTATGTCTATTCTTTGTTTTAATAAAGTTCGATTGAAATGCGCTATGTGCGACAGAGAAGCGTTTTTTTGAATTGTACAACTGAAAAAGTCCCTTAATCTATATTATAGCCGGTGTGAACCCGATTTTATGAGTGCATCATCCAATGCACTCATCATCCAATTTCGGAAATCTCTGTTAAAACACAGGCCTATGCAAATTCTAGTTAAATTACACCACGCTGTTGTATTCAGAACATTCAGGTAATGGGGGACAAACTTACATTCACATTTTGGTAGCGTTTTTATTAGGTAATCTATAAAATGGCGGCAATTATTTTCGTTATATTTTCTAATGGCTTAATCAGCGTATGATTTTGAGAATCGAAATTAATTTCTATACTGTTATTAAAGTAATGTTTACGGTTAGCCTAAGCTAAAAATATCAGAATTAATTCAAAGCTGTGTAGCTTTTATCACTATTTAGGTAACATTTTATAACATTTAATAGTAATACCATTCATTTATATTTCTATGTTAGCGTATTTCATAAAATGCTTAGTCAATGTTTTATATATGGGATACTATTTAAAATTAAAAGCACACCTAATCGTCTATGAAGTTTTATATAGCCTATTGTAAAAATGATATTTAAAATATATTGGCTATTATTGAGTGTTACAATTGAGTCTATTAATTACTACTTTACTAATTACTACTTTATTAATTACTACCATCTCGCTTGGAAAAATATTAGCTCTTAGATCAAGATTAGATCTGCATTCGCTTTTTTAGTAGTTAGCATAATATTTTTTTTTACATTTTTTAAAAGGCTTCGGCTTCAAATAGATATTTAAATGAATCATGCCGCTTGTCCTGGCAAGTAAAATAGTTGCTTTACGTGGTCGTTTTAAGAAAGAGGCGTTTCCTACGTCCATAGTACTTTAAAAGCAACAACACAGGTATAATTGCCTAATA
Organism: Botia almorhae; assembly: GCA_036877575.1. NCBI lineage: Eukaryota > Metazoa > Chordata > Actinopteri > Cypriniformes > Botiidae > Botia > Botia almorhae. The sequence continues at coordinate 50,317 of JAZGTJ010000311.1, forward strand.
ATAATCGCAAGATAATCAAATTCTATACACAATTATTACATTTATATTTATATTTACACTTTAATTTTTTTGTTGAATTTAAATAATATGTCTGCTCAGTTTCCACAATATTATATTGCTGGTCTTATGGGCATCCTTATCCTTAACATTTTACTGTAATAATAGTAAAATTTGCACTCATACGCTATTAAACCCTTCGCTCTTAGCAGACAATAATGACAAAGCTTGTGTTCCCTGTAATTGTGTCGTTAATTTCAAAACTTTCCAATGCAAAATTGGGTAAAATGATGAAAATGGGGTTACCACTTTTGGTTATTAAAATTTGTTCATATTTCATAACTATATTTGTTCATATTTCCATCATCCAGATATCATCATCATCATCACCATCATCAACAACATTATCATTATCATCAAAAATCAAAAAATCATCAGAACATGCTACGTTTGAATTGGCATGAAACGTTAATGAAATGTTTTCTGTTAGAGTCATTCAAGCCTGTCACCAAAGCTTGTGAATCGGTCATGTAAAAGACAAAACCGGTTCATTGTTCTGTTGTACAGAGAGATATAGAAAGATAGATAGATAAAGAGAGAGAGAGAGAGAGAGAGAGAGAGAAAGAGAGTTTGATTGACGTGAAGTGTGTCGGCTGTTGCACACAAGCAGTAGTGATAGGAGAGTTGGTTTATATAGCTGTGACTCAGAGCACCGCGCGCACTCGCTACTTGACTAAGCGCGTGTAAGACACAGAAAACACTGTCAGCTCAGCTGCACTGGGATTTCAAAGCCATTCAAACGAGATGTTTTTATAGAGCAGAAACACATGTGCGAAGTTTTACACGACTTTACGCGAATTTAAAAGCTTTATTATACCCAGACTAAGGTCGCATATTTGGACACTATGCATTGTCAAGCAGAGCTGAGACTCGCGAACACCGCGCAGCTGAAAGCAGCCAGAAGACGATACAAGACTTTCATGATAGACGAGATTCTCTCCAAGGAAACTTGTGATTACTTCGAGAAACTTTCTCTTTACTCGGTTTGTCCTTCTTTAATCGTCAGACCCAAACCTATGCATTCATGCCCGGGTAAGTGACACAAACACATGTTCTTTCTTATGTTTGCGATTTAAAATGTTGTAATGTTTTCATTGAAGGCTTATATTATTTTCTGCTTGTTTCACAATGTTTTCTCTACCAGCAAAAATGTAATACGTTGCCCTGTTGTTTAAAGTGACATGCAAAACAAACAAATAAAAAATAAACACTGACTTATATGTGACAAACACATCAGTATTTCAGAATTTAGGGTAACATATATATACTTTTGCTTCTCAAATAACAACAAACAAACATAATAAACAAATAAATAATCCGGTTTGTAATGTTCAGTGTATAGAGTAATGCTGGCTCTTTTTGACCACTGATAAGACTAAACGTTTTGCGCTATATACTAGTATAAAAATTAAAGCTGATAAATAAAAAGCAGGATTGTCATTTCCTGAATGTTGCTTATTCTTTCCATTATTATCCAATATGAACAAAAAGTCTTGTTATTGTAAGGCGTTACTGTAGTTGATGTGCACTTCACGCACTCTGCAATCTGCTATAATCTGCAGCTATCAATATTTTACTCAAGTTGTTGCCAATAACAATTGATGGGATATGTTGATAAATAATATAAAGTACTTGATACTTGGTACTTGATATCAAATACTTAATAAAGTATTTTCTGTTATTCTTATTTTATGCAGATTTCATACACAGTTTTCAAATACTCCACAGTTTAATTGCATGTTTAAAACTACAAAGCTAACATACTAACAGACATTTTTTAATGTACTTTTCCACTTGCATGAAGCTCAAAATGTTATTTGAAATTGATTCAAATACTAAGATTTTCCCTTTTGAGGCTTTGATTTTCAATTTGTCACAATCATCATGGTTATTGTTAATTTGTTTCTTGTACAGCTGCTTAAAGAAAAATTTATGTGTTTTTAATGATTTCTTAAGACAACACTTTGATTACACATTATCCATGCATTTGTGTCAACGGGTTGCTTAAATAACTGGGGTGTGTTCATGTTTCCCTTACTGCATTTGTTTTGTTCATTTAAATTGTCGCATTTATAGTGAGTTGGGTCTCTGTGGTGAAAGACTGATTTCATCTCCTCTTACTTGCCCCGAGGAACACAAATGCTATTTGCAGCACTGTTGTCCCACTTTTGACTGTGCAAAATAGGATTTAGCCAGGTCTGAAATCTTGAACCAACAGGTGCAATGCAGTTCTATCGTAATTAGAAGCATTGTGTGAATTTCACAAGTAAATTTAAAATGTTTGGTGTTATTAATCTGGGTAATAATACATCAGAAAATGTGGAATGCAAACAAAACTGTTAACTGCCAAGATGATCTGTTTAAGTTGACCTGTTTAAGTTCTGTCACAACAGCAAATACAACACATTGACATACAAAGTGGTAGATTGGTGGCAGTACATGCATAATTAGATTTAAAGGATTTAATAAACATGTTTGTGAATTCCTGCAGCAACTGTGCTTCATCCATAGGTTTTAGCAAGGACTTAACTCCATGTATTTGTGTGTGATATCCCTGAGGATAAATTAAAGCCCAGCTATGTTCTTTCAAACACTCGTTTTCACTTTACAAAATCGATGACGATTTTTTTGTATGATGATTCTTCTGTATGATGTATGCAATCATACAATCAATGTATCAAATGAGACCTTTTGTCCTTAAATAACTAAGAATTACTCCTGGCAGCATTTGAGACAAGTAGGACAAAATGCCGGATTTCATAGCAAATCTTGTTTTGTATTGATTATAAAATTCACATTTTAAAACATTCAAAGACATCAAGTTTCCAAATCAGCCATGTAGAAAATTGACAGAAGAACTTTACAAACCAATACTACAACCTGTGATTTATCTTAAGGAGACGGTAATATTATTAGTGGTGCCACAGGTGTAGACCATAAAAAGCAGAATATTTCAGACCCTCTTTGATTCAACTAATTATATATATGTGATACTGATCATATATTTATTCAATAAATTATTAAATTATTCAGTATATGAATAATATCCGAGGTAAAAATATACCTGCTGTGCTGTTTCTGAAATCAGATAGACTTACTATGAATGGATGAGACCACATGATAAAAATAGCCTTAGTGGTTCACACACTTTCCGAAAAACAGATTCTGCACACACAAATACCCTTAAATGCATCTAAAAAATGCATATATGTTCAGGATAAGGAACAACACACAAACATACAGTATGTTTGTATAATCAAATACACATGCGTGTGAGAACATGCACACGCAATTACACACACACATCTTCCTTCTGTTCTCCGTCAGTACGTCCAGCTGTGAGGTAGAAGGAATGAGTTTTGGCAGGCCGGGAAGAGGGATAGGGTATCCAGCCCAAATATCAGAACCAAGCACACGCTGTGTCTTTTCAAGTCAAAAGGGTGTGAGATATACTATATGCCAGTACATCAATGGATAGTACTGCTTAATATAGAATGTAGCTGGCACTGAGGCTGGCACAAACTGAAAGGCCATTGGCCTCTAAACTCTCCCACACAGAGTGGAGTGTCTGTCGTCACATCTGTTAACTCTCCGGCTCATACTAAAAGCCATCACTGCTGTTACCACTAGGGGCCGCTGCAAGACACGTCAAAATACAACATGGGCCTCTCCCCTTAATTATGGCATTTTATTTAAATACAAAATAAATAATTATACGCCTTCAAACGTATAATGATTTTTGGAAGGCCATATACACAAGTTAGTGAGTTCAAGATGCTTTATGTCTACTTTCTTACTCAAACATGGTTCAACACTGAGTCTGTGCGCCTTAAATTGACTACTTCATAATACTAAATTACAGTTACGAAAATTATTATATCCCACGTCAATGTTAAATCTCTTGTAAATATGGGACCAGCATCTCTGTTAAGAACAAACATATAATTTTATCCAGTAATATGCATTATTGTTTGGACTGAATAGACTGCCAGAGGTTTTGGCAACACGTTGCAATAAGGGTTCGACATGAAAAGCATGGATGTGGTCTGCTGGTGCTGTGCTGACACATGTCGAGGTCCCCTGCTTTAAAAGATCACCTTAGAGAGGAGCACAGTGTAATAATGGGTTATAATATTTAGTTTGGAGACATGTCTCTCATCATTATGCAGGGAAAGGCTTTTAAAAGCATTTTTAAAGGAGGTGAGAAAGATAAAAATCAGTGATAATGTAATCTGTCATGAGAGCATGCTGGAAAACAGGCTAATAGGAGAGACATAGCAAATGAAATAGATGCACAGGAACTATGTGCTGTAGAAAAGTCAACCAGTTCACACCTTACTTTACCAGTTTACCCAGTGCAGACAATAAAACAGAATGCCTTTCATAAGACAACATTATATTTAAACGTCTATTGTTTTCATACCAGGATAATGATATTTTGACTTCCTTAACCCTGTACATTATGTACTAGTAAGTTGGAAACCACCTACTTTTTATTTCATTTTTGCTATTTCAGGACATAAAAAGTGACCCTCACAAATATCCAAACCTGTACACACAGACACACACAAACAAATAAACTTAACATCAGGTGTTTGTAATGCTTTATAAATATATAGCTTCAGATTTTAAATCACAGAAAGTTTTACTCTGGATGTGATATTATAAATCTCTCTCTCTCTCACACACACACACACACACCTACAGTGCATTATGAGTTTAATAAGGAAATGTTAATTAATAGGATATCTTTTGTAAGATCTTAGCTGTTTAATGTTTAAATGCTGACATAACACTTATGAGTAATATGACAAACACTAGTAAACCACAAAATGTTTTCTAGACTTTATAGTGTCTTAACACTTTTCCAAAGTTCAGAAAAGATATTGTTAGACCCTCTGCAAAGGAGAACAGACCAGAATCTGGTATCTGCAAGTGAATTCTGCAAATAGTTCCTTACAGTGAGGAAATATGAGAAAAATAAACATTCTTTATTCAGTTGATGAAGCTGAGCTGTATATTGTGTTTTTCTTTTTTCCAGCTTGCTGGATTGGTTTAATAGCTATTGAGAGATACAAACTCAATAACGATGCACCACTAAACCTGTCATCACATGGCCCAACCGAAACACTATGTACCGAGTTACTGGGAGTTCAAATGCACATCTAGTTCCAAGTGAAGTCATCTCATTGGAATCCAATCAGTCAAGGGAAATAAGACAGGACTGAAAGAGTGCAATCAAGGCCTTAACGTTTGCTACTGTTTTTTTGCCTATCAGTTGGAAACATGAGGTTCGCTGCTCTATTGTGAGTAATGAAAACATGACACCTTGTTCACATCGCTTGAATGGAAAGTCAAGGTGTTACACTCAAATCAAGTTTTCCTGATAGAGGGCATGCCATAACAAGGAACTGTTACACCAAGTTGCCTCGGATAATTTTAGTTTCAATTAAATCATAATGCTTTTATTAGAACATGATTTAGATACTGCCTTTCCCAAAACATGAGGGGAATATCATAATAATATCATTAAAAGTTTCATAACAATAAGCCCTCAGGAAAATTATCACTGGCACATTGAAGTGTTTTTAATTAGTTAGCCTAGATCTTAGATACAGTTTAGCAGCTCTGTCTGTTTACAGCTCAAATGGCCATTGGCTGCTTGTTTTATTGCTAAATGTGAATCAGCCCGATGATGCGTTTGCTGTAAATGGGAGAAACAGCATGTGTTTGTGTGCTGTGGGCAGAGAATCAGATGTTCAGTGGTTTAACTGTATGAGCGGTGATTCACAGGGGTGTAGATCATGGTTAGGAGTGAGGCATGAAAAGGTCTGGTAGCTTATAATGATGACTTGACAGTGGTATGATTCTATTGTCATGTCTGACTCCTAATCAATGAAAAGAGCTGATTGGAGCTTAACAGCTGCAAACTCTTAAAGTCTTTTCTCTAAGCCTATAAGATCCACATACTGATCTGGGAGAGTGGCGAGGGGCTTTATAGAGAGAATAAAACTGATTGATAGACCTTATGATGAGGCTGTTGGGATAGAAAGAAAGGTTATAGAGGGAAAGCAAGAAAGAAGGAGAGAGAGAGATGTGCCAGAGGCAATGTTTCATGCCTGGACGTGCTGTATTGATAGCGATGAGCTCATTCTGACTATGTGAGTGTGCAAGCATGCATGCTTATGCATTTGTGTGTGTGTAAGAACTTCTTCCTAAGCCCCTATTTTTCCACTCTGTATCATGCGTTCCACATTTTCTATGTAATCCTAAAGCAAACAAATGCAAAATCTTAAGGCTTAATCTGTAGACATCAATATTTCCTTCTGGTTATATTCAGTAAGGAAATGATTTTTTATTAAAACAAACAGCTTCACAACAGTCATTTTATAAGCAATACAATTGCAATAAAATCAGGTTAAAGTGATATTAACCTGGATTAAATGCATTTTAAAGCAGCATAATACTTGCCATCTTAAAAAAAACTATTGGCTGAGCGTGTCTCCGTTTTGGCTAAAAACTCACTATTTCCTGACTGAGGTCTGTCACTCTCTCAGATTATGAATGTAATGGGGTGAAAGATTAAAACACTGCTTCTGACATTTCTCTCAGATTCTTTGTCTCACTGACATAAGAACAGGAGTACCGTGTGAACATAAACAAATTTAATAGAAAGAATTTAGATGTAATTCCTGAAGTAACTTTATCCTGTGAGTGTGTGTAATTGTGTATTTGTTGCTTCGGGGTGTGCCGTAAAAAATATATGTTGTTGTGCAGCTTTTGTAAGAATGTCTTATTTTGACATTTGGTATAAGCATGCATATTATTTACATTCAATAGACACAGATATTGCGGTTTTATTTTTCTCATCATTTAAAGATAAAGTGTTTAAGTTTTATGCCCAACATAACAACATTGGCTTAACCATTGTGATAGAACTATTGGTTTCTCCAGCCAATGGCAGATGAAGACAGTATTTTAAAATGCTTGAAACTTCTTTGAATCAAAATTCTATTTGGTATTGTTAGCAGCACAGAAATTATACTCTTCACCTTCTATAAAAATTAATATGGTCAACCCCCCCAAAAAATGCTCAGTTACACATTAAACCGGGTCCCTATGATTCTACGATGAATGAAAATGTGCTTTTGGCTGTATACTTTTAATCTTTTCATAACGCTGTGCCATTCTCACTTTAATCAATAAATCAAGGGATCCAAATTTGTTCACTTGGCGACATAAGCCTTTCTTTTCCAAGAGGTATTATTTCCTCACTGCATCGACCTCTCTCCCTTCTCAGACAAGCCCCTTGTAGCATTTTATGAGCTTTGGCGTCTCGTTGATGTCTGAAAAAAGAGACACTGACAGAGAAGGAGAGAATTTTGAGAATTAGAAATATTAAAACTGTTAGGGAGGGGGTGCGGATACCCTGTTGAAATTATTACCCAAAGTGCATTGTGATTGCCATCATGTGTATCATAGGAGAGTCATTATCTTCCCAGAGTTCAAAGTGGTGGTGTAAAACAGCTGTGACATCATCACAACGGACATGCAGTTCAGGTGCTTTACATCACAGAGGTTAAACTCTTAACACTTACCTCCAACATTAGTTTGGGTGAGGCACGACCATTACAAGGTTTTAGTTCACTCGGACATGACGACTGCTTCAACAAGCTATTACAACTAAAGGCTGACTTTAGCAGCTTGTAAAACAGATTGTATGACTGTGATGTATGACTATTAGTGTGGCTATTATTATACCTGACTAACAAGCAAGCAACGCTTATTTCCTATAGCATCAATACAAAACATCAAAAGTTGACCAAAATGATTAAGAGGCCTAAAGAGTTACAGGGCTAAAACACATTTATTTGCATACTGGCATAAATGTAGCAACAGTACTGCCCTCAACTTTAATAAGAGCAGAACTTATTTCTAGAATGCACAATATCAACATTGATATTAAATATCAACTTTATTAAGCTTGGTGGTTTTTTGCTCAACAGTGCCCACACATCTGTTCAGGCCCTGGTTTCAGAAGGACCATGTATTTTCTCAAAAACCAGAGTACTTCTTGTGGATTAGATAATAGACTCAATATAACAATACTAAACAATATAACAATATAAAGCAGCCCATAGCCCATAACAGTATATGTAACAATATAAAGCAGCCCATAGTAGTCTGTCTTGAATAGCTTATGTTATTTTTTCTTTGGGGGAAATTAATGATATTTTAACTGTTATTTAATTGTTGCACACTATTAACAGAAACATTATCTTTGTTCATTTGCACGCTCTCCTAGGCTCCGCCCCTTTGAGAACATATCCTCTCCTCTCTGTGATCACACACCAGCCCCCCAGCAGCCTCCCGCAGCTTTCTCAGCACTCTCCTTGCAGACGGGTCCCTCAGCTGCCCCTTCTCTCCCCCCAGCACCCGCTTGCCTCGGAGCCCACGGCCAGTGAGACACCCCTCAGCATCAGTAGCGAATCAGAAACAGAGCACTCCACCCCACGACTGAAGAAACCCCGCCGCAGTCGTACCATTTTCACTGACCTGCAGCTCTTGGGCCTGGAAAAGAAATTTCAGAAACAGAAATATCTGTCCACTCCAGACAGGTCAGTGATTGTGATAGAAATCATTCCTGTGGGGGGTCCTAAAGAGGGTTCCTGTAGCTCAACCAATAGAGGCACGTATAATGCCAATACCATGTCATTTGAAACCTCTATGACCCTCTTTATTCTACAGAACACTAAGACGTTTATTGTGATTTACTTTAACACTTAAAGCACCCACAAATGTTAGCAAAAAAGTATTATCTTCAACAAATTTCCTGTAAAATCATTTTAGCAGCCATGATAACTATTGATGTCACTTGCGCTGTTTATGCTACACCCAAAAGCGCATTACCATTCACAGAGAGATTCCACAGAGAAGGACTGTTCACAATTTTACTGGATAATACTGTATTTGGGAAACCTATTTGAAATGCGTGTTATTTGTTATTTCGTTTTATGACAAAAGTCATACAGAAATGTTTACAAAAAACATGCATCATTTGCAATTACTTTTACAGTTAAAATTTGTATAGAGCCGGATCTTAATTTAATTTTTCTGTAATTGAGTGTATTAGGAAATGATGGCATTATATACAAAAATGAAGCCAGATGGTTAGAGGGGAGAATTTGATAACATGAGGAATTTAACAAGGAGGAGCAAGTTATTACATTCTGATGAAAGATAACAAAGACAACCTCTTTTGTTTAGAATTAACATGCACCATTGAATCTTTCAATAAGACAAGTAACATTAAATTAAAAGTAAACAAGCACAATTTTTATTTCATTGAAAATTCTAAACGCATGACAACCAAAGTATGACATTGCTCAATGTTTAAGGTGACAGTAAGATTTTAACCGTGCTTCGAATTGCTAAAAGACACATTTAAAAGAAACACTACCCTATTCAAGACAACAGGGACGCATGCCAAGAACAGCAAACAAAAGTGTAGTACATTGATTTCATGCCAATCATTTAAAACACATGCAGGTGTATTTAAAACACTTTAGAGCTTCATACAATGAGATGAGGTAATCTATGTGTCATAGGTCTTCTCTTGTGGGTCATTTTATCGGCCACATTTGCGTCTATAACAGATTTTCCAGTTCATTTTTAGCCTCAGCTTTTCAATTCGGCCAAAGTTGATGTGTTTCCATTATGGCCCTAAGGGTGTATTTGGGTAGAAACTCACAAAATCAGCTCTGTCCCACCTACAAAGGTTCTGAGTGTGTCTACTACAGAAAACAATTCTCTGAATTTTTCGTTAGGCAAGACAGATTCTGTCCTCCAGCGGTGAATAAGCTGTCAGAAATAATTGTCTAAAAACTGTCAATGCCACCACACATGCAAAACCAGGAGACTTTCCCCTCCAACATTCCACTTGTATTAGCATTGCTTATTCAAAATGCTCCAACAATATAACTTGTTGGCTTACATTGGTTTAATCACATGTTGTAGACCCAGGCATACAGGTTCTCACAGCTTCTGATTTTGCGCAAAATGAGTTCAAGTTAAAATATATTTGGTGGAAGGATGCGCCACTGATTTATTGCAGACGATATCTAGTATGACAAATGTTATGAATCTATATTGTTCTATTTAAACAGTGTTTAAAATCTTTAACTTAGAATTGTTCACGTCTCAAGAAAAAAACATTTCAATGTACAATAGAATAGACAGATGACATCTTAGTATTTTTCTAACCTGACACAGAAAAATATCCTTTTTTTAAAGAAAAATTAAAATGACTTTTCAAATGTCAGCTATTTCACATTTTTGTATAATGTAGTAACCAATATATTGTTTCCTTAATTTAACGTAATTCACTTTTATTAATTACAGTTAACCCAATGCAAACATGCAAAGTTATATATGAAACGCTGTCCTGAAAGAGCCTTAAACCAAGATAGGTTTACTTGGGTTGGGGGTTTGGGTTGCAGATCTCTAGTCTAAGATGCTGTTATTTTGACCTTTCAGTTCAAGCATTAGGTCACAATATCCCTGCTAACCCACAATTCTCTTATCAGTATGAAGACACAAACTTCGGCCTGCAGCTCTGCTTCAGGAATTAACAAATTAATTTGTGATTGAAGAACAAAAGCGAGGGAAATTCCTCATCTTCTGGCACTTTTGAGGAATGGGCCTCAAATTGCCTTTAGGTTTGTGTTGTATTAATCTTACACACAACCTGAATGTTTTGTGGTGTTTTTTGGGCGTATCCTCCCAGGCCACACAACAAGAACATGAAAGCAATGAAAACGTGTTGCAATATACATTGTAATTATTTACATCATGAAGTTTTAATGTTTTAAATGAGGCAGAGATGATTATAATCATCATCACCATTATGAAGAAATGTCAGAGCTAAAACTGAGCTTAGATTAGGGTCGTAGTTATAAGGAACGTGGTGACATTGGAATGCAATGTGTGTGTATGAGTTTGTGTGTGTGTGTGGTTTCCCTGTGTAGAATAATAACCACAAACACAGAGGAGCTTTTCTTACTGGCAATTACAGCCCAGAAAACATCCACAAATGACAGACAGCCTTAATTTTCCCCTCTGCTTGTAGTTATACATTTTGCTTAAACATAATTCTGTATATGACAGATATGACACTTAGAAAATAAATACAACAATTTACTCTGTCAGTTTGCAAAGTTTTTTTCGGCAATGTTTTCACTTCAGAAAAAGCACTGCACATTTCAAAACATTAATACGCCTCCTTTCTCCAGGCCAGGCTCATGCCAAAAACACCATACCCCATCCCTTAACTAACCCAGGGACCCCAAGTATAAACAAATCTAAAATTCCTTTGTAATTCATTAAAAACAGTAACTAATGTGCTTGCATTACATAATGCTTATTAGGTGCACAATTAGCTAATATTTTTTCAAGCAGTTAGAAATTTCATGAAATATAGAAAACTCTGGGGATATAGTTACCGTAGTACTACAACACAACTACTTTTTTGTATTTTTTGTGACCTCTACAATTGGAAAACTCTCACAGACAATTAGACATAGATAAAGAAAAATTACAACAGTGATACAAAGAAAGAGAGAGAATGAGGAAGTGGAGAAGAAGAAAGTCAAGGGTTTCTGAGAGCAAGTGTTAATCTGTTCATTTCCAGAAGATCACTTCACCTCACATGGCTTTCTCAGAGGCTTGACAGAGAAGGTGCGTAATCCTGTTTGGCCGGTGTGAGAGACTTTGAAAGCAGATGTAGCAGAAATCTGTTCAGTTGTTTAATAGATCGCTCTCTCTCTCTCAAATCCTATGTCACATGTTCCCTCATGCCTATCACATTACAACAGACCAATTGCTGCATTAGTCATGCACCGTCTGCTGAAGTGCCCCAAAAAACTTCTATTAGCTTTGGGCAAGTCAGGAGCTCCATGACTGGATTACCTTATCCTGTAGAGATAAAGCGGGATGGCATTCCACGGGAGGTCTGCAATTACATTCCGCCTGGGAAGACTCTTTGCTTCAGAGCCTGGCAGAACCCTCTGATATGTCATGCCAGCTTTGGGAATTTTGCAGTGATTAGATGTACATCTGCACTCTAGATGGCCACCCACTGGCTTTTATGTGTAAGGCAACAGGTGACTTTGGGATTTTGGTCAATTAATTCCAGTTCTGAAGTTTCTCTTCTTCCTCATGGTCTTCCTTATTACTTGCTTGGCTTCTATAACCTTGATTGTTGATGTACAGTTAGGGCCAGAAGTTTGAAACTGCTTCTAGAGAGGCTTTAATTTATGCTTATCTGTTTTCTAATGATATAAAATATTTAATGACAAACATATCATTGTGTGCAGATTGGACCTGGCTCAGTCCTTGGGACTCACACAGCTGCAGGTGAAGACATGGTACCAAAACAGACGCATGAAATGGAAGAAAATGGTGAGTCTGCTAGCATGAGCATCGACACTGACTGTTGTGAAACAGACTCGTTATATATCTCATTAGCATTAAAAAGAGAATTGTTTACTCAAAAAATAATGAAAGCTACTTAATTTAAATAGGTTAAGCCCTGGTTTAGTCAAGACAACTTTGATATATTTACCTCTTAATATGGTAAGGGATACTGTAAATTTTCTTGTATTATTATACATCTTTAACGTCTGTGTTGAAAATCTGCCCCAGCCTTGCTGTGTGGAAGTGGAAACTCTGAGACATATCATTAAAAATCCATTAGATCACCTGTGTGCTGCCCCTCTCAACGCTCAATACAGACAGTGTGCATAACAGCTATGACCCTGGGGTTCACACTGTGTGTGTATTATCTTCATGAGTGATGGTTTAAAGGATTGAAAAGGTCTACGTCAGTCCTATCAACCTTTTAGGCAGAAACAAAAGATCCACAGCTTGTTCAGCTTTGAGATAAATGAGCATGAATGGTCGGCCCCTCATGGCCATATATCTTCTCTTAATCACTGTAATAACCACCTTCACCTTTGACCAAGCTCAGCATTTATCAGAGCCTAAACGCATTTGTCTATGTGTGACTCTAGGTGCTAAAAGGAGGACATGAGGCTCCTACCAAGCCAAAAGGCAGACCTAAGAAGAACTCTATCCCCACCACAGAAGAGATTGAGGCAGAGGAACGGCTTGCGGCACAGCTAGCGGCGCAGGAGGGGCTACAAGCAGACGGGAAACTCCAAATGCAAGGGGAGGTCTTCCAATCTCAACCTCAGGATCTGAGTATGTCCGCAACGTCTACTGAGTCCGTCTGCCCCTCTGGTTCAGAGACATTGGAACAGGAACAGCCCCCTCCCTCCCTGTCAGAAGCCATGAAAACCAGCTAAACATGGCCATGCTCATGCACAACCAAAGACAGATACTGAAAGACTGGGTTTCTGATGCTCTGTGGGCTTGATCAGCTGAAATGCTTCACACACCTGTTTTTGTGTCGAATACATTGTCCACAAAAAGCAACTGAACAAATACGCCACACTTTAAAAATGTATGCATGCCATTGCATTAGAAAACAAAAACTTAATAAGAATGAATAAAGATAGCACAAGCACACAAAACATTTTTGGCAAAAAAAATCACAAAAAAATGTTTTAGAAAAGTTTTTAGAAAATTGCATAAACAATTGTGCTTGTCAAACATAATGGAATGTCCATAATTCCTATGATGAACCACACCCGTAATGGACACCTGTACTTAGGAACTAATCTGGCTCCAGCTGGTTAAAACTAATTTAGAAAATAACTCAGAAAAGTAAAATTAGTTCTGTGAAAAGGTCCAGCATAATTGGTTTGCAGAGATAGCAAGATAATTTGTTCAATGCAATGGAGTTCACACATTTGTGAGCGTGGCTAAGTGGCCGAATACTCTATGAGTCACCTGTGAATAGTGATGCAGTTATCGACATTGTGACATTGCTTTAACTGTTACTGCCAAAAAGCTGCCTGTCTGAAATGTAGTCAGTATTTTATAAACATGCATATGGTTTTAAACCATTAATATGCTGCCAGATACACTAACATAACCTAAATCACGCAGACTCACGTTCCCACCGCAGTGCAAGCATGTTCTGTACAGACAAACATAAGTGTTTATTTTATTCTAAGTGAATGCATATCTTTCCCTGTAAATATTACCTGTTTAATTGCCCCTGTAGTTTATGGTGCACCTGTGTACTTTAGTTTTATGATTCTGTGCCAAAACACATATATCTGAGAGGCTAACATGCCCTTTGAGGTAAGTTCTCTTTTTTTTTCTTTTTTTATACATCTATGAAGCTGCTGCCATTAAAAGTGAAAAGCAGGGGTTAGTTTGATTACCAGTGTAAACATGTTGAGAGATCTGGATTTCACATGAGAAACTGTAGCTCTTTTTAAAGCAAGATTGTCCAGTTTGGCTAAAGATTAAGTTTATCCATTAACATTTTTTGAACAAACAAACTGTCAACTAAGAACAGAAAAAGAAAATAAATTCAGAGAACGATATTGATTTAAGTCAAGTGTCTAAAGTGCCCTCTCTCCACCAAGCTACAAGGTTTGCAGAGCGAAAGAATTTTTATTGTTCTTTTCACGTGTGGCATGCATCACTTTTATTCTATTTGAACTGAATCCATGCATCAAATCACTTTCTTTGTATGTATAACCCTTGCACAGCCATTAGTGCTAGTCTTTGAGGCTGAAAGATATTATATATGCGCTCCCAGATGTAGCATGCTAGCTATTGTATGTTTCTTTCTTTTTATTCCCTTTGGATAACAAAAATTAATAAAAACCTGTTGAACCCTTTTTCCCCACTGTGGTATAACGGCACTTAGTGCTGGCTGATTTTATTACTTTAAGAAAAACTACTTAATCTGTCAGAGACGCAAAGCAATTAATAAATCACATCGGAAAAACCTGCAAAAAACTGCCAAAAACAGAAGAAAGCAAATGTGTGGGACATGTGGAAGCCCGCAGGAGCTCAGCACATGCCTATAATCTAAATGAATGACTGTATACACATACAGTACAGCACTGCGGCCTCTTCTTGAGCTGATGGCTTCCAACCATTGTTGCCTTTTATTAAGAATTTAATTGTAAAGTTTTATTTTTGTCAGTGTTTGGCTAAACAAATATTGAAAATATATTTCTTCTTTGATATAAAACACTATTTTTGGTGTACATGCTTGGGAGTAATTGCATTGGATGAGCAAATAATACAATTATTTTTTATTTTTTTGTTTTTTGAACTATATCTATTTGAGGAAAGTCCCCTTTTTCAAGTGTTCTGTAATTTTTTATTGTATGCCTGTGTGTGTTTGCATATTTAATAACATTTAATAAAGATGACAATTTTGGAGGTCTGCTTTTTTAAGAGAGATTTATTGCAGACATTTCAGTAGACAGACACATAAGCTCAAGTTAAGGTTCTTGTTTTAGACATTGCCCGAGGCTCGTCTAAGTCTGTGAAAAACTTATTTAGCTGTCTTGTAGACCAGAGTCAACTTCAAGTCAAAAAAAGTACAAAAAACCTTTGTTATACTTTCAAAAAGTTAATATATTACTTTACAATAAAATGAGTGATTGAAAAAGGGCAAACAATCAAGGCAATGATGTCTAAATTTTGTCTAAATAATCATTCTCTAATGCTCAGTGAATCCAAAATGTCTTGTTCAGTTAATAAATTCTTGTCAAGGCTATGACAGTATTCTTGTACATAGATAATTAGCCACACAAGATATTGTAATCAGTCATTTCATTCTTACATATGATTTGGAACATAAAGTAAATTCTGAAGTAGTTTTTTGTATCTGAACTAGAGAACATCTTGTAAAGCAGAGCAAAGGTATTGAGTGCATCTATCATGAACACAGACAAACTTAGATAAAAAAACAGATTTAAAAAGCCATCATAGATTTGCATTCATTTTTGTCCTCTTTTTTACTTCGCTAAACAAAATCTGTGCTTCACATTATTTTCTTTACAAAACAGTTTGTTCTTAAATAAACAAACAAACAATTATGAATATTATCTTTCAGTGCACACTTTCCTCACGTCCTGTACTGCCTTTCACTGACCCGCTCAGACAGGTTTTCCCTGTCAAATGCATTTTTGTTCGTTTGTACCACACGTTGATGAGAGCAAAAGTAATCCCCTGGGCTGCATGTGTGTGTATGTGTGTGTGTGCATGACTGAACACATGTGCATGTGTGTGTGTGTACGTGCAACACAGGGTCAGGGTCAAAGGTAGCTTTATACCTGAGGCGGTAAAACAGGATTATGGCTGAGATTTGTCAAAACAGGAAGCTGGAGTGGAAATGCCAGTGAGTGAAGTGTTACTAAATATCAGTAAAGAGCAACTCACTGTTCAGCTTTAACCTTTCAAGTCATATAACACAGCTTATAAACTATGTTTGCATCATGCTTGTTAATCAGTTAGAATTTGCTTTGTTTTCTAATACGGTTTTAATAAGGTGCTCAGTAAATATTAATCTGTGCTTTATCTGCATAATATTTCTGGTACTCAGATGGTTGGGGATATAACTGTTGGCACTAACTAAATACTATGTGTGATTAATTGTAATCTGCTTTTTAATTATACTTTAGCTTGCACATTAATCTTGCTTAAATGTAAGCTCTGCATTGTGTACTGCGTTTATTGTCAACACTTATGACAGGTTGTTTGTGAAGTTCCTCATTTTCAATTCATTTTTATATAACGCTGTCTATAAATAAACACAATGAAATGCAAATGCAAGATGTCAAAGATAGAAGTATTCCTTTATTATGAATTTTTATTTTATTGAATTGAATTTCACAGTGAAATTCCTTTATCCAAATGTAAATTTTTCCAGTTAACATTTGGTCAAATTGCCATGGTTATCTGTGAAGAATTGTGTGTGTACAGCATGACTATGCCAAGTGATCTGTTATTAATCTTATTAATGAACATGTAGCTATAGCTGCCACATGAAGTGACTTCTGTTGCTTTCTGGGTAGCTGCTGTGTGGTATGGTCAGGTTATAAAAATATCTTGAGGGTAGGTCGCTTTAATTGGAAAGACAATCATTTTCTTCTCCTGGCCCACAGGCAGGTTCACTTTCAGGTCAGTGGTGTCCGGTAACTTTAGCAACGTCACCCCCCTATGATATTCCCCCAACTAACCATAGTATCATCACTCGTCTATCCCCACCTTTACCTGTCAGCTTAGCTTGTACTTCAGCAATTAGCATACTACAAGAGAAAATAACTTGTGCTATCATCAGTGTACATGCCTTAAATTTGTTGTGACAGGAAAGGCAATTTCTACATACCAAAACTAGAAATCACAACCTGTCCAGGGGACAGGATATACCCTTATACTGTACGAACAATGACCCTGTTGTATTTACCTACAGAGAGAACGTACATAAACTAACAGAAAATGCCCTGCATGGTATCTATAATTCATCATGCTGAGCTCCATCCTTCTGACAAAGAACATTTCAGAATGATTACATGTTTTAAATACAATGCTGATAAGTTAAATTAAATTCACTAGAAACTTGTTTTGTGTGAAAATGCAGAACACAGTATTTCAAACACATGTATAAAAAAGTTTAGTAAATATTATTATATATGTGAAAATATGTAATAATATATGTAGCATATGTGTAAAATATGTGAAAACTGGTTACTTAAAAAAAGGGCTTGAGTAGTGTTTTTCTGTGGAAAACTTGTTTTCTATGTAGGGTGCTGTGATTAAGGTATAACTCTTGCTATATGTCTGGATAATCTAGTTTGTAGTAGTTAGTATTATTTATTATTTTATTTTATGTTGTTGATTAGTACGAGTAAAAGCAAAAGTAATAATGATGCTTGCTCTAACAAGCCCCCAAATTCTTAAAAATTATTTTGTGCAAAAATGGATCAAAATGTTGAACGAGATGTGGTTCCGAAAAACAGGTGACAATATAAATCATGTCTAAAGATGTCAGTGTTATTTAAAACAAAAGGAAATTGCATGTTTCAACCTGTTGCCGTAATACCTCATAATAACATAAATACAGATTCAGGCACAAAAAAAGAAAACAAATTTATAATATCAAGTCAAACAAGTTCATTTACAATTAAATTTTAGCATTCAAAAATGTTATCATTGTCATTAACATTGTGTATTTCATAAACTGAAGAAATAAATGAGGATTTTTTTAAATCTTAATTTTTTAAAATGTAAATATTTTGTATAAATGCTGTACATATATTATTATATTTGTATTCTTTTTATTATATGATGTTATTATATTTGTTTATCAGTTGCTTAACAATTAAAGTCTCTACATTCTCTCAATATATTTACATATCAGCTGCATCTAAAACCTGTCAAACCTTAATTAAGTAATGGCTGTTCTATGGGGACATCTGGCTAGTATTATTTCAGTTACGTAGCAAATGTATTTACAGTAGCAATTATCCTTCAGCAATCCACCCCCGCTCATTCTAATAAACTGGTCAACAATCTGTCCAGCGTCTGCGAGATGGCGCTGCCGCCTACACACACACTAAACACTTACTGCCTTGTACACTCACATACAGAGCCACAAACATCCACAAATGTCTCGTGTCTAGTGGTGTATCACAAATCTTGCCCTAACCACCCCATCCAATTTCCTTTTCGAACCATGAGTCAGGGTGACAAGCAGCGATGTCATACACAAGTGTTTGTGTAAATGCACAAAATATGCCACTTAGATATCACTGCATAGGGTCAGAGTCCTCTTACACTGCAGTGGCTGCAGTGGCTTCATTTTAATGGCTTCCCTTAGACCTCTTAGCTTTTTGAGATGGACAAGTGGCTCCAGTCACCAACCGCTAAGATCCAAAACTTCAGCCCATGTCTTCTCACTTAGATATCCACAGAGAGATGAGTCAGGCATGGCACAGATAGCATGGAGTTTTTGAGACATGCGATCTCCCTCTTCTGGTGCCCATACACCTCATTAAGAATATGTGATGGGATGGGTGGACAGTGAAGATGGAAGAACATGGCAGAGCAGTCACTGTCACCCAGCTGGTAAAGCTATAAGTCATCACTGGGCACAGCTGCACACAAAATCTCCCAGAAGCCACCATCACAGCCTGGTCTGCTCAGGACGTCTCATCTGCTTCACGGCTTTCGTGTTACGCTTTCACCCAACATGATCTAAGACTTCAGCCAAGGCTGAGCCAAAAGACACTTTCATGCAAATTCTTTATGCTGGGATCCATACACATAAACGCACGTTTTACAGTGTTTTAACGGGCACAGTTCTCTTCCTCTGCTGGGATTTACGTTCTTTCGTGCCAGACCTCAACCGTCAGTTTCCTATAATGATAAAGAACTTAATTCACTTCATGAAACACATTTGCCACAGGCTTGTAATTCACATTTTCAACCGCAACTTGGATTTATAAGATACGCCGTTTCAGAGCCAAAGAAACTTCAGAGTGTGAGGAAGACTGCCATGCTACACACTGTGTAATACAGGATCAACTGCCTTTGGAAATTGCTGTGCAATTACGTATTTGTTGACAGGCCATTGCTACAGCGAATGTGTCTTATGGAAATTATATGCTTCAAAGATCCATGAAAAATGTCAGTCTAGCAGGCTTAAATTCAAACTGTTTGAAAAAATTTTAGTTCTGTCTCACAAAGCAAGAACCTGATTAATTACATTTGGGGTTGACAATGGATGATGTACAGTCAATAATGGATATTATACAGTCACACTGAGCAGCTGTTTTTGAAGCCCAATGTCATTTAATCTGAACTGATTTAACTGTTTGGGAAACAATTGCAAAGGGAGAATTCACTGAACAGTTGCGGCACAATATCTCAGCGCAAAAACCTGCATTTTGTTCACGAATCAACTGCAATGCAGTGTAACAGATGCTGCACTGTTTAAGCACTCAGATTAAGTAATTTTTATTCAATTTATTGCAAAAGCACCAAAATTACCTTTGTGGTAATGGAAAGTGGAAAGTGGAAAATGAATGTTATTGTTGTGTAAAAGAAGTGTTTGTTTATTTAGCAGATATTATCAAATAATGCAGAAAAACATAACAGTATATTTGGGCATGTATCCAGACATGACAAATATCCAGATATGACAGCATTTTTAGGAACAGATTCAGGTGATGATATTGGGGCGATGCTGCGCGGTCCTAAAATATGTCGCATTGTGATAGTCCAATACATCTTCCACAACCTCAGCACTCAGTACCAACCTGCATATTGCGTCCAGCACGCCGTTACTTGATTAGCATAAATTCTTTAGCAAACCAGGCACTAAAACAATGCAGACTCTGCGTGCAAATAAACATGTTTAATTCAGTCTTAGTGCATTTCCACTTAAATGTTCATTGTGAGTTCTTTACAGCAGTGACATCCTCACTTTCCCTAATAGCCTTTCTAGTTCTTTCCTGTGTTGATAGACCGGATCTCTGACCCTTTATTGTAAATGACTAGCACCACGGCCAAGATTGCACAGGGGAGAATTAAAGGTATTAACGTCAGGCAGTGTGTTTTCTTTTTCATTTTTGTCAGTTATGCACGAGCGGGCTGTGTGCCTTTGCATGATATTTTCCAGCAGGGAGGGAAAAAAGAAGAAGCCCAGATTTGCGAGTGGCAGGTGTTGAGAGGTTTCTCCCATCATGGACAGTTTGTTCTCATTTTTTACTGAAAGCTTTGACAGAGGTGGATGTGAGAGCCGTTTCTGCAGGCACCTGCTTCCTTCAACTGCCGTACATGTTGGAGGTCACAAAAGGGTCGGGACAAAATCAGTGGGCGGGGTCAGTCATTCTGAGTGACAGTCTCTAATGTGGTATGTTACTGCTGTAGCTGTACCACGTGCAGGCCAGAGGGGACATTTAGAAAAGTTTAGATCATCTCCAAAACAAACAGAAAGTCATTGTGTGTAAATCTGATGACATGAGAAACACACATACACACGTATACATATATGTCCATATGCACACATACTAGTTTTATTAAGGCCTGTCAATGATGTTTAAATTAGTAACCACAGAAGTTTATATAAAGGAATACTTCTAAAAGAAAAACATAAGCTGTTTTTACCATGTCGTTGTCCGGACATGATTATCCAACTGATCACTGCAATTACATGGTTCATATATTTTTAATATACCCCTGGCTCCTGCACCAGTCCCTATGACTTCATCAATGAAAGGAAAATTAGGAAAATGTTACTGCAACAGGACTTTCATGAGTCTGCAGGTAAAAGCAACTCACAGTTTTTCAGCTTAGCTAGGTGAGCTGCCTAAAAGGCTAAAAGCATTAAAAAACCATTATTTTATACATAAGTTATAAGTTTATTAAGGAGCAGCTGCTTTAGATCAGATGGCACAAAGTAGCATTGACTGTTCAGCCAACTTTTTATTTACCTTTATAAAACTCAAAGAAACAATTTTTTTAAAGCGTTAAAGGCACAATACGTAAGCAAAAAACATTTGCACAGTGTTATATATTTTGTTCAGTTGTGTACTTACATTATCACAAATGTTTCTCTGGAAAATCCAAGTAGTTGTAAATCCAGAGAAATTCACCATTTAAGCACCATCCCTTGTCACTTATCTCCTGTCAATGAAATATTATCTATTTTATTCCAGATTTCCATTTGTAACTCCATAGAAACCATGGCACCACAGTGACTCTCATGATAAAATGTGGAACAAGAGTTGTAGCATCTAACATGCCACTCTAATGTTGTTTTTCAACAACAGAGTTGTCGTCATGGATCGCACGTATTCGTTATTGCTTGTAGCAGGTTCTGTTGCCAATGATAACTCCAAGAAATATTATTGTATGGGTGAAATAAATGACCCAAGAAGAGTTTTGGACAAGAGGAGAAAGGATCAATAACGGTTTTTGCAAATGCTGTGGGTACGTGCAAATGTACTTTTAAGATGATTGTTTTGAACACATAACTGTGCTGCGTTAGCCCACCATTTAATTTGATACAGTGACATGTACTTGTAGTAATTTAGGATTAAACATTACGTTACTGGTGGTTAATTTGTTAAAATCATGTGATCAAATGTAAGTTTAATATCTGTGTAGCTTTAGGGATTGTATCATAATGAAATAAAATGGATTGAAATGTAAAAAAGTGAAGTTCATTTTCTTAGTTTTCATGTTTATTGTATTTTATATTAAAATGAACAAAATAACTACTACAAAAACAATTGTATGAATGTAGGTTATGTCAGGTTTTAAATTTCTCACTGTATATTTGTAAACCCTGGTTTTACCTGTGCACTTGCTTTTCTATCTATTGTTTGCTTGTGAAAAATAATTTGAATCTGTTTATCACTCCAGCTAATACTGGCATTTTAAACTGTTTTAGGGTGGGAGAATGGATGCTAGCTAATAGGTTAAAAAGGTTGGTTGGTTAAAAAGGATAACTTGGATCAGAACAGCCTGAGGATCTGTGGTAAATTTGATGGTTGTTGCTTGAAAACTATAGAATCATAAGTTATTTCTTAAGTGGTACATGCCATTTATGTTTTCCTTAGAAAAATTAAAATTTAGAGTTGGAAAAGAATAGGTTTATGATGATTATGATATAACACCGAAATGTTTTTCAGCTCTATCGATATGTCAATATGCCAAATGAATATAACACGGACTAGAAGGCCCTCCAGAGCTGCAATATTTTGATCACAAGATTTTATGCAATATTTACAGATACTTTTACCACTGACACTAATTACATAATTGCATAATGATTGTGGTTGCTAAGGGTTTTGAAGTGGTTGCTAGGTGGATGGTAAGGTGTTATGGGTGATTGCCAGCACATTGCTATGCATTTTCAAGGTGTTCTGGGTGGAGAACTGGAATCAGAACTGGAAAAAGTTGTTGTTAAATAATCGATCTGAACACAAAAGTCTTTTGTTCTGTGTTGATTGCAGAATGCACAGATATATATTGCATCATTGCTGTCTTATGACTAATGCTTACATTCTTACTGTATATTCAGTTTTTATGCACTGAAATATTTACAGAAAATGATTCTACTACTGTGTGATACTCATTGCATGTAATTAGGTGACAATAATTGCATTGTGTGGGTTTGCAGTTTTCTTCCTGGTTGATCTGGGGTCATACTGAAATGGGCCAGCAGAGTGGGGAGTTAAATCGTCCTGGGGGATTGAGTCAGTTGCCCTTCTTCTCCTTCAATATGACTAAGGTAAGATAGTCTACCGAACCTACACCTGTGGCCAAAAAAGGTTTATAATTACATGAATATTTATAATAAATTCTATGTATGTTATAGAAAATATTTAAATGACTAAATGACTAAATATATAAATTACTAAAATTTCTAATTGTTAAAATCTATGTGTATGTAAATTTTCTACATAGAAAAGTCTTCAGTTTATATATACATACTGAGGTATTGGTCATACTGAAAAGGGTACAAGGCTGTAAAATCACATGCACAGTGGCCACAGTGTTAAACAATAACATCATCTTAAAGGCATGCACAACAAGCCCAATTGACTATGATGACTTATTCTGGAAGAGCTGTCAAAACCATCAGAAACCATGAAGAACGATGCCAACATTCCTCTGCCAACAATCCGTGTGTGTTGCTTCTCGTTGCTATAAACATTTAGGCATTTTACATAGACTTTGCGATACTGTATTATTTCCTTTGAGATGTTATCTGCCAAAGATTGGCATGCTGCCACATATTCAAGGATCTGATCTGCCTTCGTTCTTGACAAGGTGAGTGCTTCAGTGCCCGAAGGCTCTTGCAGCATTGCTGTTCACTAAAGCAGAATACACGGCACAGAGCCAGCCTCAAACGACAGACATTCATAAGCACTTAACTCTGATGAAAACAAAGAATATGAAGATGACAAAGACAAAATGTAAATGTCAGAGTTTGTCACTGAACCTATTTGTTTGTGTTTCTAAAACTAAAGCATGTATGCATCTTTTTAATCAAACCTCACATCATTTCTTCAAAAGCACAACAAGCATTGTTAACATATTTAACAATTTCCTGATAAACAATTACTAAATCAACTGTTTTCATATATTGACCACATGTTAATATGAGAAACATGTATGTTTCACAGCAGATTTTACATTTGTTGCTGTGTCATCTGCATCCTGTCCATTTGGAAGCTTAACACCAATGTTCTCCCAGACACATTAGCACACTGCTAAGTTTATCTTTCCTACAGTGTGGGTGGTAATGATTTGATTTTCCAGTGGAGTCACAGAAGATGTTTCCTCATTAGGCTATAGAGTAAAAAGGAACTGTCCACCCCACTGTTTATTAATGATAAGTGAGAGCAGCTCTAGCAGAGACAAATTTAAAAAATACAGTCAGGAGGTTCCTCTACCGATGTGATGAAGATCAGAAGATCATGGAGATGATGTAGAGAAATGATCACATAAGTAACCCTGTCAACAGATGCATTAGGGATTCAACAAGTGGGCTCTTCTGTAATCCCAAGCACCCTTGTGCTCACCCGTATGCAGCTATACTTGCTGTTAATCATCTACACGTCCGCTATTGCTGGCTTTTACCGAATGTTGTTTGAAATTGTGATATTTTTGATGTTGCATTGATATATGTATACAACTGTCAAAACAGTGAGAAAGCAGTGAGAAATGAGCGTACTTAAATATTTTTAAAAAAGTGTATTTTTTTAGAAAGAAACATACACTTTCTCACATTGCATGCAATTAAAGAATTGTGCTTTTAAATGTTTCACAATGTAAACATCAAATGCCATTGGTTTTTGCATATCACCTGATCAATCATGATAAAAGTTTGAATATACCACAGATAAGATTAGAAAGCTAAGGCAGAGGGGAACACTATCAGTAAACAACTTAAATTTTCATATTCTCCCCACATAAAGATACTGAGATATACTGTGGCAATTGTGTATACTGTATATGTAAAATTACCCTAGAAACTAAAAATGACTGAAGAGACAATTTTGAAATGGTATATGGTAAGCCTTAGAAATTCTCTGGGTGAGTCCGAGATTGACAAGTTCACTGTGGGTGAGTCACTTGAAGTTAGCACAAAGGCTAATTGTTCTCCAATTGCCTTGGAGACATTTAGTGTTTGAGTGTACAGTCAAGACATGCTTAACTTTAGTCCTGAAAAACAATGGCATATATGAATCAAAATTAAGAGCCCACACAAAATCAATCAGTGACAGAATCTCATAAAATAAATTACACCAAAAATAATTTCTGTCATGCTTTAACCCACAGGTGGGGAAATTACTCTTTGCCAAAGACTTGAATGTGTACATACATGCATACACTTCTATTTATAACCAGTCACACACACACACACACACACACACACACTCTGAGTGAATAACAATGGATAAAACAATTGTACATTAAACATTGTACATAATGTAATTGTAATAATGTACCTCACAAGGGAGTGTTGACTGTTCGTTTTATGAAGATTATGTGCTAATGATTTATTACTAAAGCACAATTAATCAGTTTTGATAGTCATAAAAACATCACTGTAAATTAAAAGATCAAAGTCAATAATTGCAATATGAGATTATTTGAGATTATTTGAAGAGGTGGAACATTGGTTAGGTGGGTGCAGCTGTTCCCTCACAGCAAATATGTTCCTGGTTCTGGCAGAGCAGGAGGCTTTTTGTGTGAGGGTTGCATGTTCTCCTCATGTTCTTGTTGACTGTGAAAATGCTTGACAAGTGCTGTTTTATTTCCAGTGGTCAGGAAGTCACAATCATGAAGCATTATTTGTCATATGCTGTTGCTAGTCAGTAGCATGTGGTATTGGGAGGTCTGACATTCTCATTTTAGCGAGCATTTGATTGGACAAAAATCAGTGGTGCAAGATGAGTCATCGATACTTTTGGTTAAGCAGCTGTAAGCAATTGTGCACTAGCATATGGAAGACCAACATACATGGACTATGAATCACAAAGTTTTTTTATTTCATAGGGTTTTGAATAGGTCTGATAATGCAAAAAACATTTTAACCTTTATTAAATGCACGATACTGGCGTTTAAATGTACTGTTATGTACAAATGTACTATGTTATGGGGTGCATGACAAGGTTAATTATAACGCTTAACATCTGGGCTAACGTGGTTGAAAAATCATAACAGACAGCAATTAATTAGACAGATGGAGGGATGAATCACTTCAAACAACCTCAGGCAAAACATGATCTAATTCTGCTCTTATCATTCAGGAAAACAAGGTTTCATAAAAAACATTGGCAGCTGAAGTGTTCACTGTAACCATTTAATTTAAGCACATTTTACAGACACAGCACCCTCACACCTTTTAAGAGGAGAAAACAACATATTCTTAGTTTTCTTAGTGGTTATAGATTGATATGGATGTTTCAAATTCTTCATTTTATTAGGGTGATAAATCTATCAACTCTTCTGCAATATAATTTTTTTCATTTCATTTGGAGCAGGTGTGTGACATGAACAATCAACTGGTTTCTGCCTCTCATTTGTTTTTGGAAAAGATGGGCATGGTTTGATGCTTGTGTGTGTCAGTGGTGTACTCTGTCAAGGTATTCATACTTATCTTGGTGACAGTAATCCAAACAAACCTGTCAGTGTGTGTATGTTGAAACAGGCTGCTAGACGGCTTTGGTCAGAATCGTGTCTGTGTTATATACTGTATGTCAACCAAAAGCATGTTCTGATGCTTTTGACAGATATCTTTAAATGCCTTCTACTCACGCTGACAGCAACAATGTTGGCAATTTCCGCTGACAAGTGACAGTGACTGTTGATAAATAATAATGTCATTTAGGTGTGTCCAGCAGCATGACGGATGTTTAACTTTATAAGCAGTAATGTGATGTGTCCCTTTGGTATTGGACAATATCTGTTTCCTGTAGAAATACTTAGGGATAATTTGGTATTGGACAATACTTAGATGTAATACTGCATAGACTGTTGTGCAGTAGTTCGCTGTGGAGTCCGCATCAGTGCAGTCTTGGCAAAATAAGTCTGTCTCAGGTAAAATGAGTCCCTCACACAGTGTGCATGGTTACAGAGAATTGTTTAGAATCTATTATCAGAATTGTATAGAGTCTGCACTATTATTTATTTGTTGGTCTATCCACAAAGGCAAGTGGATGTCGTGTACATATGACTTTGTGTCAAGTCTTGCTGTTTTGTTAATGTCTCAAGTCAAAAGTTGTTCCACTTTGTATCGTCACGTTCCAAGACCCCTTAAATTTAGTTGCACCCTGTCAAGCTGTTTTTGAATGCAGCAACAAATGTCTTTAAATGGTCCAGACCGCTCTGAGTAAAGTGAAGTTGGATGAGGCACACTGAAGTTGTCGATTTGCAAAAAACATAGTTATAAGTGGTCTTTGAAACTTGAATTGCTTTGATAATAGGGAAGTCCTTTATTTTGCTATTATCATAAATTGCAATTAAGCACACTAAACGAATTCATTAAATTGACAGCCCTAATTCTTAAGTACACAGTTAGCCCACAGTAGCAACAGCAGTGCCTTTCTATTCCTCTCGGCAGACATCAGGAAAACAGAAGTAAATGTGTGTGTCTGTGTTTTAAATGCGGCTAGTTTGTTCCTGCTATACTCCCACACACCCAAGCAGGTTTCCACTAGCTCATCTGAAGAACTCAATCCCTTCCAAATTACAGGGAGATTTAACTAGATTATCCACAGGGTCCTCGCCCGCTGAGAAAACCAGGCCCGACGCAGCGACGCTGGGCTCGCACCTGTTGCTCCACAGCTGCTTTATAACAACAGTGATAGATACAGAGAGAGAAAGAGAGAGAGAAAGAGGTTTATAAAACTATAATTTATACAATTTAATTCATGAGAAATGTTCTGAAAAAAGTTCAGAAACATTTTAATAGCTATATCACAGTTGCCAAGTATTTTTATACATCATAGTGTAAGTATAAAAATGATCTAACAATAATAATAGTGATAACAAATAATAGTTCCGTTATCACTTCAGCAGTCAACAAATCGTAATGTACAGAATTTGGTCACAGGATTATGCTAAAATAGCTGTAATAAAACAGCAGCAATTTTGTGAAAATCCAAACAGAACAGGTCATATTTACTTATAAAATCATCTTACACAAACCATAACACTCAAATCATGAACTAATTTGAGCAGTGATATTAAAACAATAATATAAAACTTATTGATAAATTATATTATTGATATAGGAAGTATCGTTCTCTGTTTGTAGACTTATATATGATCGGTACAGGTGTGATCAGGATATCAGATGAGGAAATGCAGATTAATAGCTATTTTAAATAATGAGCACAGATTACCTTAAAATAATGTTAGATTATGTAAGATAAAAGTTTTTTAATTGACATTAGTCATTGTTAATGGTCACACAGGACACGTTTTTGCATCACATTTTTACCCTCTGAACTTTTTAGATATTAGTCTCTGTGACACGTATAAATGTGTTTGGCATCTGTGTTCTGAATCTAGGGTTTAAGCTAAATTTCCAATTTTAAGAGGTATTTTTATTTCACTCCATGACTAGAATTTGCATTTAATTTATTGTGCTCCACTGGATGTTAAAGTAGAATTGGTATGATAGGAAGAACAATTTAATGAATTTCAGATTTTCTAAAAATTAACTAAATTAATTAACTAAAAAGAAATATTTGAATATTTTGATATAAATTAATATATGATTGATTGATATATATATATATATATATATATATATATAACAATTTATTGAAAATACAATTTATTATTAGAACATTACACTTACACCTGTTTTCCTATCTTTTTTTAATTATATTTAAACTACAATTACAATTTTAAATCCTGTTTGATTTATGAATGGCACATCATAAGTAGTTTTTAAGATGTGAAGTCAGGAGACCCTGTAATCAGTTCCTGAGTCCCATGTAAATAGCCTAAATTCAGTACTCTCTCAGGCAGAATCTCTACAGTTTTAAGATAAAGATTGATTTTAGATTAGATTTTAGATTGATTACTTTTCATCATAATCTCCCTTAATCCCTGTGAAGACTTCCCAGCAGTGACCACACCTAATGCTGATCTCCAAAACTGCATGTACTTACCTGATGCATGGATATAATCATTAAAATATGACATTTGGATGGAAAAAGCTAATACTTTCCAATGCATTAAATGCAATGTCTAATAGACAACTGGCTTTTTGATTCGCTATCTGAATATGCATTTTAAAACGCAGTCATTTGCAGGACATTAAAACCAACTCTTTTATTAGTGTCTTTAATTCCTGTCTGAACACTGTGGCTTCAAAGTGTTGGTCCAGGTGGGGATAAAGATGATGTCATAGAAAGAGATGCAATGTCTGACTATCACATACCTCAGCGTTATTTAGTCTTAAATAATTTGAAACGATAGCTAATTTAAAACACTTGTCAGGTGAGAACACAAGATGACTAATAACCAAGGTCAGACAAAAACGAAGAAGCCACAAAATGCCAAAATGTGAACCGAATGCGGAAACGTGTTGCAGTTGCTAGGAGAAAGGTAAACAAACAGTGCTGCAAGGAATGGGTGTTGTTTCAATGGGCCTGAGGGGACATGGCCAAAACGCCTAAGGAGCCAGTTTCACAGGAAACAAAGCCAAGTATCATTCATGCCACATTCCGTTCAACTAATTGTTTTTACTTTTTACCTCTTTCAGTTCACCTCTGGGACACTTTTGTACCTATGATTAAAAATATCAAAAAAGTGTGATAATTCCTGTATTAAATCTTGTTAGAATGCCAATCTTTTAATTAAATTACATACGAAAACCAAAAATTGTTGCCATTTTACTGCCATGGGGCAGTTAGGATTGGGCCTTCAGTTTGAGCTTGCCTGTGCATGTGTTACTCTGCTGTCCAAAACATTTAATTCAGCTGCATGGCATTCTGAGTCTGTATAAGAATATTAAGCAGGATATTGGTGCTGTATACAATGAAAGCAAACAATGAGCAGAGGCTGTCAGGGGACCAGGTCCCAAAATATTGTCAAAAATACCAGCAGTTAATAAGGCCCTTTAATATGCACATATTCGTAATTGTTAGTTATGCAAAATACAAAAACTAATGACAAAGACGTTGTCATTACACCTGGCATGGCACATTTGAATGTACAATAACATAATTGAGATTTGAGTTCAGAGAAGACAATATTATTTAGTAAAGTCTTAAAAGTCAGCTGTAGGGCTTCAAAAGATTTGAAACCTAGTTCAGTCATGTACAGATTTTATGGTGCTTTTATAGTTTTTTGACAGCCATCCTGTCCAAATGTTGCCTGTAGTGTTCCATGGAAGAACGATTTATCCCACAGGTTTGGAACAAAATTGTCATTTTTGGATAAACTTTTTCTGTAAGGTCTATTGATGGATGCCTGAAAGATGAAATGTAAGGCTTGATTGGTATGTGCTCTCTGCAATCTGCTGGATTCATTGTATTCTAAAGGCGATACTTGCACTCCAGTTTCGATGTAGTTCCACTCAACTGGACAGACCAGCGCATTCCAAAGATGTGCAGAACATACACCCTACCATGTGCAGTATATAAATGCATTAATGTTTACTCAGTTAACAACACATACACACACAGATGCCTGTATAGAGCATCTTGGATTAGCCGAAACTGTGTATATGACAAGGTAATCACGGGCAACAATACGTGTGTGTATGTAAGCACTCTCAAGCTTTGTTCTAAGACCTCTCGCTGGTCGGCTGCCCGCACACACGCCCAGTTCTATCAATCACTATGCATTCTGAAAATGATTTAACCATTCAGTAATAAAGCCCAGCGGACACATTCAGACTTGCATATAGAACAAGAGAGCCCGAGAAACCCAATGCATGCACTGAAGGACATACTTGCTTTTCAGCAAGCCACTCTTTCACACCATTTGGAATACGCAATGCTAAAATGGTTTACAATAAACGTGGTGCAAAGGGAAAGACCACAGGTAGTGTTACACTAAGCATTCTGGGACTTCACGCCAGCCATACATTTGGCGTGATGGATGAGCTAGGCTTTCTGTAAGTACTGACAGTGTTAGGGCCTAGATCGGTAATCGCAGCTGCCGGCGATGTCACTCCGCACCCGCCGAATGTCGGTGTGAGCTAATGGCCCTCGCGTTGCTTCATTATACGGTTAAGTGCTGCTTCAGTTTAAGTGAAGCTAAAATGACTGCACAGGCACTAATAAACCCACTGAGTACAGCTCCCTTCCCTAGAGATCAGTGTATCACTCTGTATTTGTGTGCATGACCCAGGTGTGGCCATGAACCACAACTGTAGTGCAGTTAGCCATCTTGCAGGTGCACTGTCCTCTGTGCTATCTGGTTACTCCCTGGTGTTTTCTAAGATGCCACTAATCCTCTATTACTTTATTAATCCTTAATTAGTGATTGAATTTTCAGGAGGCATCTGTCAACGGACATTTGCGGTAGCATATCGATTCAGGGGTGTTTTGACAAAACCATTATAGAATTTCCATACAGTCATTTTTTAAAATAGCCTTTTTACATTCAATAAGAGGGAGTACTTATAGGGTACTATAAGGGGAGTAACAGTATTTATATTCTATTAAAATCACCAAATCTATGATCATGAAAGTTTTTTCTTTAGCATGTGTACTGCTTTCCTAAGGAGCTGGTTATACTGGTCACCTGCAGTTAATCAGGTCACTAGATGAAAACCTGACTGTTAAGTGCATAAAACTTATTGTAGGCATTGAATTATAAGTAAGAATTTTATTATATCATCATCATCATCATCATCCTGTATTACTGCTGAAGTGATCTAAAAACTGTAAATGAACAAAAACCCATTAAAATCACTACATTAAAATCACTTTTAAGTTTAACTTTTTACATTTTGTCTCTAGATTAAGTTCTGTGTCTGGGCTCTGCAGCCAGAGGTGAGAGTTATTTTGTAAAGGTTTTTAAACAAAAAGTTCTCTCTTAGTTTCCACAAAAAAAAAAAACATTGAAAAAAGGGAGAAGCGAAAAAGAACTCAGTTCTCTTTGCATTTACATTGAAATTAAATTTGTGGTCACTTTTTGGTTTAAGTTAAACATTATTGTACATAGTGTTACTATTATTGTATCTTTAACACAGTGCAATGTACTATTCATTTGTTTGGGCATCTGTCCCTGTCACTTTTGGTGTGTGTGATGTATGTTAGGTTAGTCACTGCCTAATGGCCCAGCCAGTCAATGTTGCAGTTCTTTTAACATATTAGTTCTTTCAGGACTTAGTGCTTTTGCAACTTTAGCTTGTTTTTTCACAGATCAGGAACAAGGTGTGTGCACAAAATTCTCATCCTTTATACAGTAGATACTGTATGCAACAGATCCGCCTATCAATGGAACCAAGACATAAGTTATGCTCCTTCCCCTTTGAGCAGATACTGACAGCAGTTTGGCAGAAACTGTATGGGAGCAGGCGCTGGTGTTAGGGCTTGCCCTGGGTGAGCCTGGTATTGTGACACCAGGGCATCACTGAAACAGTGGGATTAGACAAGCTGTCTGTATCTTGAACAGAATAGACTATCTATTCATTTGGAAAGAATAACACGGTGTGAGGTTAATCACTTAAAAATCAAAGATTACCTCTTGTTTTACTCCTGTCAGGTTCATTCTAATGTCAACTGAATTAGAATGGCATTAAAAAAATAAACGTCCATTACATATGATGAAGACTTGACAGACACCTAATGATGATAGATGATTATGTTCATAAATTTATAAACATTCCCATATTGTTCCATAATCTGAGCACTGGCTTAATATAAGAGAAAAGATATAGTTTACACATAATACAGAATACCCCAAGAGGCCATGTATTCAGACTTGCATACAAGATCATGAAAACAAGATCTGGTCGAGATCAGGATATTTAACTTTTGCTATGTTGATAATAGGATAATTAAGTTGTGATCACAAGAAAACAAGTAAGAGGACAATAATAATGTATGGCCTTCTAGAGCTTCTGTACATTTTCAGATCAGTTTGTGCATTGCCTGGAATTGAACCAGTGACCCTGTCTATACCAGTACAATGCTACCAGTTAAACTGCATGACCCTACGCTAAAATTGTACATGAAAACGATCTGAACAATTTAGGTATGACAAAACACCCTACATCACTTAAAACGTTTAACCAGTGACAATGATTGGTTGCTAGGGTACATCCTGGAGGCAAATTGTTGGTTGTCATGGAAATTCAGCTACGGAACAAGTTTGTGTAGAAAACCTGTGGAAATCAACTAGTACATTTCATTACAAATGTTAAATATCTGTCCATTGGACATTGGAGTGCTGGGGTAAAATTTTATCTTATATACACTTGATATACACATCTTCTGGATATTCTATAGCCCTGTAAGTCCCTGTGTATTGTGCATCATTTTATGAAATATTATTGATCCTTATGACCCAATACAATGTCATATTTTTGACAAACATTGCAGATTGCAGTTATTTCACACATGCACTGCATGAATTTCTTGAAGAAGTAATACAACTTGAAGTATTCTAAATGAACTTGCTAAATTGTCCAGTGAAGTAAACATTGTTGATGCAGGAGATGCATGAGGTGACCTGATTTTTTTGATAATTGTTTTGAATGGTCAGAAATCTCACTTACATTGAGGGTCAGATTATCATTTTCACAGTTCTGTTTAAACCTTGTACTGCTCTTTATAAAGTTCCCAGCCAACTGGGAAGTTACCCAGTGTTTTACTCTCCTTAGCCACTTTTTACTTCCATGTGGCACTTAAAAACTGTTGATTTTGGACCCTGCATGGAGAACTTTTAAGTGCATGCACAATATCAAAGCAAGACCAGCGCTTATGATTTGCAATAAGGGAACCAAGATTGTTCAGATTTCGAATGTTAAACAGTTTTATTCTTTTAACACTTTTAGTAAAGCATTAGGCACTTCCCGGAACATAAAAAATTCAAGCACCTTTTAAATCTCAAATGCACAACAGTTAAAATCAAGCATTTTCCAAATTGTCTAAACCCTGGTCATCATACAGACAGTATGTGTGCACAACAGCAACCTCAGTTGGATCATGCTTAAAAAATGCCCATGTTAAGCATTGCGTATCCAAACACCTCATTCACAGATTGTGCAAGCATCTGCTTTATTTGCTCGGAGGCAATGCAACACCATAAATTCGAAACAATTACAGGGCTGGATTAATGTCAGGCTGTTTGTGGACTGAATGTGCCTGTTGCATCTCGATCTCCGCCTGTCATTCATAATATACGACAAAGCCTAGGTGTGAACAGGAACATGTAAATCAATTTATGAGCTTGCGGCAAAACACTTGCTTGTCTACACAAAACACAAACTCACAAATGTGCCTACTACAACATGAATATACATAGATGCACATGCATCCTAACATATAAAAACTTTTAAGGAACTTTGTATATACAGTGCTGCTTGAAGGTTTGTGAACCCTCCAGACATGATCAGGTTTTGTGTAAAAAAAAGAATAACCTAATCAAATGTACATTCAAAACCCAATTTGTGAAGCAAACTTCCAAATGATGGACAAACAATTAATAAAGGATATATTGTCATTATTTATTGAACAAAAGGGGTTCATCTCACAAAAACTGGAAATTTGACTTGTGCAGAAGTATGTGAAGCCTTTTATTTAGTAGCTTGTGGCACCTCCTTTTGCAGCCATTACTTCAACCAAACGTCTTCTGTAACCACTGACCAGTCTCTCACATCTGTCCTTGGGGATTTTTGCCCACTCCTCGTTGCAGAACTCAGCCAGCTCAGAGAGGTTGAAATGACATCTGGCGTTTACCGCTCACTTCAGGTTCCACAACATTTCAACTGGATTGAGATCCGAACTTTGACTAGGCCAATCAACAGTGTGAACCTTCTTTCTTTTAAGCCATTCCTTGGTGGATTTGATTGAATGCTTAGGGTCGTTGTCTTGTTTCATCACCCATTATCGGTCTAGCTTCAGCTCTCTGACTGATAGCTGGAGATTCTCTTCAAGAATTTGTTGATAAGTCTGATAATTCAAATTTC
This sequence comes from Botia almorhae, assembly GCA_036877575.1. Classification (NCBI taxonomy): domain Eukaryota; kingdom Metazoa; phylum Chordata; class Actinopteri; order Cypriniformes; family Botiidae; genus Botia; species Botia almorhae. Next base: position 85,496 of record JAZGTJ010000311.1, read on the forward strand.
CCTAAATAATATGGAGTCGCCCTGGCCCGGAGACAGAAAAGCAGCCCCAGACCTTCACATTTCCAGCACCATGCTTCACTGTTGGGAGGAGGAATCCTGGAATTTTCTAGAATGTGTTAGCTTTTCTCCAAACATGGCGGCTTTGATTATGACCAATAAAAATCAATTTTGGACTCATCTGTCCAAGGAATGGACTTTCAAAAGACCTTTGGCTTGTCCAAATGCTCTCTGGCAAAGTTGAAACGGCAGCTTTGTTCTTTTTTGAGAGCAGAGGCTTCTTTCTAGCAACCCTTCCATAAATGTCATGTCTGTTTAATTTTCGTCTGATTGTAGATGCATGTCCACTTTCCTAAGGATGTCTAATTGTATTGGTCCGCTTAACTGATTAATTAAGCACCTAATTGTGTTTAACCTGAATTGGTTACCTACTTGACTTTACCAATGCAGCTGGGGCTTAACTTACTTTTACATACAATAATTTAATCTTTCATGTAGTTTTTTGGCTACTTAAAAAATTCCCTCTAAACAAACATATGCAATTGATCAACATACATCTGACATTTAATTTATAAAAAGCAGGTGATGGTAAAATAAGAAAATCATGGTAAAACAACAGAAAACTCTGAACAGCTCAAGGGGTTCACAATCTTTCAAGCAGTACTGTATATATTTATATGTATATAAACACACACACACAAAGTTTGTATACAATCCAAAGCCATCCTTTTTAAATTCAAGAGTCAAGCATCAGGCGCACATATTTTCCATAGAACATTCTCTTGTTTCACCTTGATTTTTGCAAACAGTCGATAATGTTCCATTTCAGGGAATCTACAACATGACAATCTGTCATTGACTGTTTTCCGTGTTTGCTGTGAGGGCCCAGAGCTGCTGGTGGCTCAGGATGGAACATGCATTCCTGTTTTCAAGTGGTTGAAAAGGTGAATTTTGTATTATGAAGCAGCTTCACTCAGCTGTACCTTTAGCAGCAATCAACGCTTTATTTGAGTGCTTGTTTACATGTCAGATGCACTAATAAGCAGAACAGGATTAAAGATATGTTCCTGGGAAAAAAACTTGTAATAATAACTCATAAAGTTATTTTATGACAGCCACAATTTTAAAAGCATGATGACGTGATCAGAGGGTACGAGCCAGCAGTTTACTTGATAGGAGTGTGCTTTGTTTGGAAATGGTTGGAGTTTACAGGCAACACCTCTTATGATAATGTAATTTTGCATTCGCATTACATAATTGTTCTTGGCAGAATTTGACATACCAAAGTGGTTTACAGGCTGAAAAGGAAGTTGCATACTGTTTTAGTGGCTACATGAAATAAATATTAAATGCATATAATCACATACAGAACTTCATTCTAAAGCAAATCTATAAAAAATGTGTTTACTTTCCTGACAACAGATGCAGATAGATCATAGTCATAGTCACTGTAATAGTTATAGTGGACATTACAGTGGCCCTTATTGACCCACCAATAGTTGATCATCTGACAGATTGCCATCTACATTTCAACAGAGATTAAAGAATACAGTAAATACTGTATGCACTAAGCAACAAAACACATAAAACATGCAGTAAGCAATTATGATCTTGTTATAAAAACTTTATCTTATCCATAAACATGATTTATTAGTCTTGTAAGATTGATTTAAATCAGCACTGGAGATGATAAACGCTCTTTCACAGTGTCATCAAGCTGCACCTCTGTTATTGTTTTGAATATGCGACTTCTAGTGGCAAAAATGACATATTGTGCATTTAACTTTACCCTAAAGTTTGACAAAGTGCAAACGCAGAGTATCTATTAGCCCAGAGGGACAAGATTAACCATCAAGAAGGTGAAGAAAAGGAGACATTTATGAGATTTTAAACGGCTCCTCTTCCTGCGAGGCTGATTCGTTGATAGACTTGTTTGCGTTGAGTAATAGAAAGGAGCCCATCTTTCACCTCCATATTTTCAACCCCATAACGACTGTTTATTTGGGGATGATGCCTAAGTTAGTCACCTAGCAGTTTTCTTAATGAACATAGTACTGAACGTACTATATGAGACATGAGGCTACCTTTACTTGTTACCTTTAGCTGTATCTTACTAATCTTCAAGCTATTCAGAATTTATAATAGATAACTAGTTAAGATGCATTTAAAAAAAATAGTAGACAAAAAGTAGCTAAGCACTTTAAAGCATTATAAATGTGGATTTTTCTAATTAAATAATGATCAGATATATCAGATATGTCATTTTATATATATAATTATTAGATATATAATTCAGTTAAAAAGAACTGTATTTATCAATAAGTTTTTGAGTATGGTATATGATTGTCAACCGTGTATGTTTGTTTTTTTTAGGTCGAGACTCTGCCATTGGATTCACAACTGCATTTTCGGTTATGCACAGTCACCAAAAGATAAACTGTGGTGCAGTATTAAGGCTGCTTGAGACAGATAAAAAGATGGAGGTGATGCTCTCCTGCACTGATTGACTGGATCGTACAGAGAAACACATAAAGCGCGATGGGCTTTTTATCTGTCTGTTACTCAAACAACACGGACGACAGAGAGAAGAAAAGCAATGTGGATCTGGATAAAATAAATCAAAGTTACATAAACTACATCAATAGCAAAATAAGTTTCTTAAAAAGGATAATGCAATAATGTGCGGTGTGGAACAGGGATTGTGTAGTGCCAGTGTTGTGATTTGTAATGTGAGGCTCACAGACTCAAACTTGTAAGTAGTTCAAAGAATAAAACTTGTAAATAAATGTGGTTGTATATCTGAAACACTGACAAAGTGTTGCCAAATGCTCATAAAGATAGCATATTAATTAATAGAATAGATGTTTACATCTTTGTTAACATTTCTTTCCCCACTTTGTTGCAGATCTCCTGACGATTTTGACTGGGATGGACAGTAATTATGTTCTGTCCATTTATATGGAACTAACATTGTTTTATTTCCATTATCAATGTGTATGTTGGTGGGAGGCCCAATGTCTTTGACTTGCAGTAACCCCCTGCAGTAAAACATACATCTATGTGAAACAATAAATTAACAAATTATTTATTCATTTATCCAACACTATTTGAGAGAAAGATATGTTTAGAAGGTCATATTGGATTACCGCCTCAGCTCACATGGTTGCAAAACTATGTGTACATTATAATGTAACAAAAAACATAGTTATTTGTCAGTTCTACAAGTTTCTCACTTGTAGCTTACTAGAAGGGCTTCAGTATTTCAGTTCCTGTCACACTACAGAAAAATGTAGTTAAGTTAATAGTGTTGCTAGCTTTAGTTCAATACTCCCCAACTGGACATAAACATAAGCTACAGTATTATAATACCACCACATTTTAAATATAGATGCAGATGTATTTTAACAGTAAGGTGAAATGAATTAAGTATAACAATAAGGGCCTCAAAGGGGGGGTGCATGCATGTGGAGTGCATCAAGTGGAGGTACGGTAGACTTGGAAAGAAGCCAAATCAACCTGACTTGACATGTGTTCAGCAAAGGTGATGTAACAGACTGGCGGTTGGCGGAATATACAACGTAACAATTAGATTAGTTTGGCGTGTGCCTGTTGCTGTGACCAACCTCATACAACCTTTCACCCCTGTCCATCCAAAATTTTGTACTGTACGCTTGATGTTACAAGATTAATGATGATCAATTATTAGTCATCATTCACATGCATATGAGCTTCTGGCAATGTTTACATAAGCTATATTGACACATAAGCTTCAAAAATCTGACACACTCAACGTGACTCATTGTGTTTCTGTAGAACAGTTTACAGAGTAACCAGGTGTGTATTCGCTAACAAACACATGTCCACCCACCTAAAGAAAGGAACGTTTATACTGTGCAGGCCTCTGAAACTACTGCACCTAATTTTGGTTCTGTGATAAATTACACATAAAGCTGTAAAGCAAACAGCTTCAAAGGGGGATCAAAATAAAGCAAACCTGGCATGATCAATTACAGTAACGATTAAGGCCTATGCATAGTTTAGCATGATTGATCAATACTCTGATGATCTCACAGGAATGCATATGTACACACAGCATACTGACAGATGTACAAAGCATTCAGAATTGCACACCCACACACACATTCACATAAACACACAAAAACACAATTTGCAACATTGAGTGTATGTTATGTGCTAACTGCAAAGCAACTGGTGAATAGTGATTCACAGAATAGTGACTCATCAAACACTACTCTGAAAGTGATTGATCAGCAGAACTTGATATTAGATTTATTTGCGATCCATAAAAATGAAAAATGATTCAAAAGAACAAGCATTTATGAGGCTAGATGACAAAATGAACAGACTACACAGCATTCCATACACACCCACAGCGTGGAACTAGGTAAACTCCTGTTTAGTCATTATTATACACATATTTCTTTAGCAAACAAACTATGCAACTATGCAAGACTGATGTTTTTATAAAGCATGTATTCCAGTTTTAAGAAAATTGAGCCTTAATATCTGCTATATAGTCAGTAATACTGAAAACTGACTTTAAATAAGCAGCAATGGAAATAATTGGTTAAATCCCCAGCGTATAATAAAACATGTTGGCCAACAGTTAAAAAAGGAACAACCTTGTGCCAATTTAATAAAGCTAAGCCTGTCACTGGTTGAAAGTGAGCAGAGGTTAATTCACTCCAGTATGTGACAAAATAGTCAGGGTTACTGTGGAAACCAACGAATGACAAGTACAAACAGATAAAAAAATTCCCAAGTTAGAGTTAACAGGGTTTACTGCCAGGTAGGATCATATTACTCATCAAATGTAGAATCAAATTAATCATATTACTTAGATGAACTGTGGCAGCCATATTTGCAGTTCACAGGAGTTATGGGGGATATGCACATAAAATAAATGTGATTAAATATAACAAATAAGAGCGTGTAAAAGCTGCTGGCGGTGAGTAGTTTATTGGTGAGCAGTCTAAAACGAGGTTCTTAGAATTCACATGAGAAGATTCCGGGCACCGTTCTAGCAAAACTCTATCATTTATGAAGATCGTAAAAAGAATGAATAGGTCACAGAGAAGAGTACTTAAAATGCCTGGAAATCACACATCACTGAAGTAATTGCATTAAGCCACCACTTTCATTGAGGTAAAAATAATGTTTGTTTTTCAATTACAATGTAATGGCCATGACAGATCATTCCAGAACTCCCAACTGTGTTTTTCTTGGATTAAAACCATTATTGTTTCATGTTCAAACCGACTATTTATAATTGTTAGAGAAACTGAAGGACTGAATTGAAATTCATTTATTGCAAGGGCTATTTAAACTGCTTAGCAGTCTAGTGGCGCTAAATAAGCCAAGACACACTCACGGCAATTCAAACATTAGAAAATTAGGAAAAACCAAATAAAAGTTTGGAAAACCTATCAAATGCACAGACTTATTTGGGAAGTGTACATTTACTTTTTGTTTTCTGCTGAAATTTGACTGAAATATATGACTATATGACTGAGCATATTCTAACCCTCACCCTACCCCTAAATCTAACCCTTACAAAAACCTTTTTGCATTTTTACATTTAAAAAAAGCATAATTTAGTATGTTTAATAATGGGTACTGGACCACACAATGTAAGTGTGTATGTGACTTTTACTATCATTGTGGGGACATTTATAAAAACAAGACCACGGACACAGTAAAAACACTTCAAGCATATGAAATGCAACAGTTCTAGTATAGCTCTATTTCCTTGTGTCATCAATTGTTTACATTAAATCTAATTTATAAAATAGAAGAGGTGCTGTGATCATTGGGCAGTTAGAATCGGCAGGATGAATACAAATTGATGAGATAGATTTACATTAAAAGTTTTCTTAGTTCTCCTTAGTTCACAGACTGCCTCTCTCTCTTTCTTGCTCCATCTGTCTTCTCTCATTCACTCTCTCTTTCTTTTCCTGCACAAAACGGCTACCTTCAAACATGGCACAGAACTGTTGTGACTTAATAGCTGTAAAATGCCAAATTAAACTTATGGATACCAATTGCCATGTAGCTCTGAGCCTGTGGCCCTCAATGGATCATTGTTATGGAGAGATGAGGTCATAGAGACGACTGATTATTAGACTTGTAACTGTAAGGAAAATTATTAATTGATATTTATGCCACATGATGTCATATCTATTTGCTGTCTGCAGGATTTTTCATCCTTATTCTTTAATTCTGGCTATAGCTTTTCAGCAGAAAATAAATCATTACTGCCTTTTTTATTTAGCTTTGTGAATAACAAAACATTGCAAAACAAAACAAAAATTGCAAACAAAAAAGAAAGTTAACACATTATTCTGTAATTGTTAAATAGCACATTTGTGGGCACAAAGGATTGTGGAGAGGGTAAAATTACCCAACATTGATAAAGTCATTAAGCAAATTTGTGTTCATATAAAATTTGAGAAGTAAATAATAGAGACTTTATAATTGACCATGATAGCAGAGTGGTACCACCACACAACGTAGAAAAAATTGCTGTACTGGCACACACTTCAATCAGTCTGAAACATATTACCAAAGTAATATAAGTGAAATTGCTTAAATACATAATTGTACAACTTCTTCCATACTTTCCATACTTCTTTCATATCTCTATGGAAGGTGAAGAGAATCATTTCTGTTTTCTTTGACTTTTTGTCTCTAAGAAAATCTCAAATGAAATGCTGTGGTTGTTTGCCCAGCCCAGGAATGAGATACGCGTGTACTGTATTTCACATAGATTCTTATCATGTGGCAGGTATTAATTAACCATGAAGACAGTAAATCTGTGGTTTTTGTTATGCCCTCACTCTCTCTCTCTGCTATGACAGCTTGCATAAGGCTATTTATCATTACATATTTCACAGTTACATACTGTGTCTCAGAAAACAATATAAGCATTTACAAAACAAAGTATATACAACCTAAACTTATATCTTTATGCCTTCATTAATCTCACATTAATCTCACATTTTACATTTACTTAAAAATTCAGATGACTTTCATATTAAAGTATTGGTTAGTTTTAAGACTATACCAATGGCAATAATTATTGTCATTGTTATTATATAAAAATATGCTATACAACATTTTTGAATATACTTTACAGTGAACTTGACATCCACATTCTATCTGGAACATTCTCAGATCATATGGGATAACGTGGACCATGGATCAGGTAGAGTCAATGTATCCTAAATATGCACTCATTAAAGCAAAAGGCTGATACAACAAATAAGAGATTCTGTTATCACTTTGAGTTTGCACTCAAATACATTTACATTCAGAATTTCAGACCCCATGTATGTTGTTCTGTAAATTTGCTAAAAATATAATTACCACACACAATACTCTCTTTAACACTGCTACTTTTACTGAGCTATGATATTTTTTATGCTCTAAACCTAACCCTCACGCAAACCATCTATGAGCTTCAATTTCACATTAAGACATTATGTAGTATGTTGGTTTGTTGTATGTTTGCTAACTTGTTTTCCTCATGATCACTGCTGTCTTGTCCCTGTAGGTGTTTACTATCACATAGTCCTCAATGTAGGTAAAATCTGAACCCCCCCCCACACACCCTTTTTTATGTAACTTGCTTACATGAGTAGATACACAATAAAAATATTTCATAGGAAACACATGGCATTTATAACATTGACTGCTTAGTTGTACTACTTTGATGTAAGATCACCCCCTGCTGTTTAAATGAATTAACTATATGTCTGATTTCTTCTGTAAGGGATTGTGACAATATTTGGTAAATGATAGTGAAGATTCATTTTATTAGTAAAGTTACAGTATCACAGTTTTCACATTAACACATTTCAAATCGATTATTATCATAAATGTGAAATGTGTTTTTTCCATGTTCCCACATAGTTAAGCTATCTTTAAACATTAACCTACCCACGCTTACCTCATTATATAAGCAATATACAATACAATATAATTTTATTGTATAAGCAAGTTTGATTAGAATTGAAAGTTAATTACATAATATATTAATAATTAATTTAATTACAATAATTAATTTAAAAATAAATTATAATTATAATGACATTATAATTATACCAAAATACACACACACACACACACACGCATATTTAAATAATATAATTTTGTCATCTCGTGTAAGAGACAGATTTTTCCATCTGCTCTAATGTTTCAGACTGAAGTCTGAGTAGACAAAACAGTGAGCGAGTCATGCTATAATGTAAAACAAACTCTGCTCTGGTATCTGCGTGTGTGATTGTGTGTGTGTGTTTGCTACTGTTGCTAGACAGTTCCACTGTTGTAAAGATCCCATATGTGATCAGTATAACTGTGCTGCCTCTTAGCTCTTAACTTCTTTATAATGTGTGTCTCTCTCTCTCTCTCTTTCAGCAGAGAGGACAGTAGTTGGCATTGGCAGGGCTCACACATTGTGGCTCTCCTAAATTTCGTCCCTTGTCGGTGGCAGGCTCCGTCACCGTGGCGTCGTGTGACATTCTTTCCCACAGGCAGGCACATAGTTGCAGCCTCTCCTCATGCGCGAGGGCCTGGGACCCGCTAACAGGCGCGGGTCACTTCAAAGCCGGGCGAACTCACAGCTGCAGCCCGTTGGCCCTGCTGCCTCGCTCCAGTTTGTAATCAATATTAAAGGATTGACCCCGGAGGCATCTCTGCTGCTGTTCACACATCACATCCCTCAGAGAACCACAGAGACCCTCCTCTCAAGACCACGTCAGTTGCCCTGCACCCCGAGTGGCCGGGATGCCACGGGAAGAGAGAGCGGAGATGCTAACATCAGAGCGCTACCTCCATATACTATTTTGTCTTCTTTCAAATATGTTGGAAAAGCTGTTTATATTTGAACATCAGCCTTGTTATCACTATCACAGCCCTGTGATCCTCCAGTGTTGTCCCAATTGGCTTCTATTATTTTTTCCTTTAACATTGATTTGTCATGTCAAACTATAATGTACAGTGTGTGGGACTTTGTTAAAACATTACTGATGGCAATTTACATATTCAATTTGACTAAAAACAAATCACACCTTTTTGGCACTAGTTCACTACAATTGCAATGGATAGCATCAAAACAGTTTTAACATTACCTTCACCACACAAAATACCCCCTAAGAATCAAACCAATGACCTCAGTGTTGCTAGCACCATGCCCCACCAGTTAACTCCATCTTACAGTAACTAACACAGTAGTAACTGCTTACACTAAGAGAACAGCATTATGGCAACCAGATGCATTGCAAGCTGATGTGCTGAAAGACAGGAAATGAAAGTGTTGATAAATTGACTTGCAATGGCACAGAAACAGCTTTTTACTAAAGTAGCTAATAGTGCATTTAGGATATATTAAGCCAGTGCACATCAAACCATTTAAACTTTAAATAATCTAACACATTATACTATGGTTACTGCCAGAAATATTTGACAACACACTATAGAGAAATTCAACAGTTTTGTAGGAAAATAAACAAAGTTTTGCTGCAGGCATTTCTGTTTGGACTTGCATAAACTGACTGCGATGCTAACCACCTGGATTAGCATTTGTGTTGTTGCTGTAGGCAGCACTGTAAATTTGTCAGTACTCTGATTCTCGATGTATCTGCCACAACAAGACTGAGTCATTCATAACAACCGTGTTTTGATTACAGAACTCTGCTGTCTCAATAACAATTATTAGTAGTGCTGTACACCTGTCAAACCATCAACAAATTAGCCAGCTGGCAAATTTAATATCTAGGATGCTATTGGTTATGAGCTACAGGCTATAGTTTATTTCCTTTTTCTATTAGAGTGAAAGGTATTGAAGTGATGTAACATCCTTTAGTCATTAAAACAACAGCGGGTGTGAAACGACAGCTGCCCAGTGAGAGGTGGTGTGCTATTCTCTTTTCCAGGTGTTCTGCTGTAGTAATTTTGTGCAGAACTTTTGATAACCGATCATTAAAGATTCCGTTATCCGCAGGGAATGTGCGCTGCATGTTGATTTCCACCCATGTCTTTATTGATACACAAAAATAAGTTACTGGTTTAAGTCCTCATTTATCTGTGGAGGTGACTCACAGCTCAGCTAATTTGACTTTATAACGATGTAACTAATGTATGTTTGGGGCTAGATTTAAAAAAAAAAATGAACAATGCAAGGAAAAGGTCTGTCAAATGCTGAAGTAAAGTGCTTATTTTTATATATTTATATATTTTTGCATTACAAGAAGACTACATTGTAATGTACAGTATTGTATCACATACACCTTACGTGTTAGATATTTGTTAACAAAATGGCCAAAAGAATTCCTTTGAAATTTTCTTCATGGTACTGATCCACAAATTACATTACTTACTACAGTTATTTTTACTAGACTGTAACTGTGAAAACCTGGCTAGCAAAAATGACAGAAAGATTTTGAAAGTTTACACTGTTTAAAGGTGATACTGTAGCTAAATGTTATTATGGTTTTACAGTGTTAACAATATGTAAACTATAATAATGATAGTGTTATGGCAAAAAACTATGGTACATTTTGTAATATTCATTATCTAATACTGTTTATCCAAAAATAGGCTAAATTAGGAGATACTGTATCACAATCCGCAACGTGTTATCTTGTTTAAGGGGACATTACCTGTGTTTTGATTGGTTTGCTTTGTTTTCCAATTGACATGGATATGGCATTATCTTTATAGTATTTGAATTGGCGTAAATGATTTAAACAAGATGATGGTGAATAAACTTTTGACAACTTTGTTAGTGACCGTAGAACAATGTCACTGTGTACTTAGCTGTGTTGAACTATGCAAACTGTGCTTTGTTTATACTGTCTTCATCAAAAGAAGATGGTATCACAGTTATGACTTACCATGTGTTGGGACGGACAGCTCTCGCTCTAGATGTACGCCTCATTGCAACACACTTATCAAAACAACTCATACAAAAGCCTTTTATAGACTGGCAAAACATCCCTGAGAGACAGATAACCGATATTTAGAGAGAATCTAATCAGAGAAACACAGCACAGGTTATTAAAATCTGCACATGCCTGCGGAAAGAAGTAAAATGTAATGTTGCTCTGACAAATATAGTATGCACAGTGTAGTATGCAGGCAGACACTTTATATACTAGAATATGGGCAAACACTTTTGCGATGGAATTCTATTCATTGGTAAAGTGTACTCAGCCTCTAGACTGCAGCTCAGTTTTAATCCAGGCACTTGAGTATGTGATTTGTATTTAAGTATGTGTGTCCTAAGACCATTTTGACATGTTAGAACAGACGGCACACATACTTTGATCAGCGCTTTTTTATTGTTGATTTGTTTATTTTTAGTTCTTGTACAACTGAATGCCTTCTTGACTTGACACTAGTTAGAATTAAAAAGCAGCAAATTAGGAAAAGTGGAAGCGAGGCCCTCAAAGGGGACTTGCAGGGTAAAGATGCCACGTGTTCCCTACAGCACAAGCCTCAGTCACTTAACAAGCTTCTTATTTGTAGGCTTTTGCCTTGCCCCTGTGTGCTTTTTACACCACACGCACACAAATACAGTGTGTCAGGGCCAGAATAACATCAGCATCGGTATTCTGTAACACAGCGTGTAATTCAATCAAGACTTTGTGTAAGCTAATCTTTGAAGCCAGCGTGGTATAAATACTCACACACATTAAGCTAGGATCACTTTTACTCTGTTGTAGCCGCCAATGCTCTGAGTCATTTTGTAATTTTAAATAAACACTTATGACAGCTTTTACTAGATGCATTACAGGGTTGTGCTTAGTTGTACAGCCTACTTATGTTTACACCAGCAAGAATTTATACTCAGACTGTGATTTGTAAGATCTGTAGGAAATTAACACACAAAACAAACAGAGCATAATTGTACTGAATAATCTGAATTACAACAAAGTTATCAATAATATGCGGAACAAACAGCTATTCAATGAGACAACTTGCCCTGGTTTTCCCTAAATATGTAGATTTTCATATGATTTCTGTAACACCATATATGGTATAAACTGAATTAGGTGTGTCAGTAGTTTGTTTAGAGTAGGATAGTTTGCACTCTTTGTTTAGAGTACATCTTGTTCCTCTCAGGATTTTACAATTTGTTACAGACACACCTTTAAAGCTAAATATGAAATATTATTATATTATTTTTTCCGTATGAAATAGTACATGTTATCCTTGGGCCATTGTGTAAGACTGAGCTGAGTGTATTAGATGGCGCTCATGTGACCAATACAGCTGCTCACCTCTCTACGCACAGAGATAAAAACTCAGCCGTTGTTTTATGAGCTGAAGCCTGACAGGACCTGATAAATATTTCCACTATTAAATCTGAAACATGAAGAGTTATGCAGTAATACACTAATGTTTTATTTTCCAAGTAATTTGAACCTGCCAAAAATATCATGGGCTGGATCCATGAGACAAACCAAAAACCACACAATGCAAATTGCTCAAGACTATAAAAGCAAATCTTCCACTTGAACAATGAATTACATTTATTGGCAGTATAAATCATATTTATGGGAGATTCTTCAATTAAATTAATCTTTTCCATTTCCTAGTATGATATAGAACAAAAATCTAATTTCAGAAGGCAGAATAGTAGCTTTAAACTATTGATTGTCTTTTAATTATCATTTGCCAAGCATTTTAAAAAGCAAGTAAAACAACCATATTTACTCTTTCATTCCTGATAAAAATGTTTAAAAAACAAATTCATCAAACAAATTGATGAATTGATGTACTTTTGGGGGGATGTTTTTCCCTATTTTCCACATTGAAGGATTAGATATGTATGTTTTTCTAATGAGTATTCAGGGACTACTTGCCGGTTGCATCTATTCCTCTGGATTATTTTGATGATTGGTATTTTAAAAGTTCAATTTACAAACAGCACACTCTTATCTCTTAAAGTATTTCCTCTTGAAGTTCATCTTGAACCTTTCATCTCATTTAGAAATGGAGAGGGTCTGTTTTTAATATGCACGCGTCGTCTTATGTCAAGTGGCTGAGCTCTATATGACATACATGTGGAATTTCACAATTGTCTTTGGGCAACTCAGCCTTTAATGTATCTCTAATTAAGGCATAAATCAAAGTTCCTCCATCAACGCAGCCTAAGAACCAGCCTTCCCCGTGCCGAGTCGAACCACTCTGCTTGGACAGCAGCTGTTGTGTAATCAGCCCCCTCTCAACCCAAGGAATTACTCTAGATGCCATCTATCTGAATACCATTAAGAAGACCACTGTCGTGCGTTCAGTCTTTAACTTAATTACTTCGACTGCCGCTGTCACACACGCAGCCCATCATCTTCTCATTGATCCAACACTTACCCTCCACCAGGGACTTCTAGGACCTCGCGGTGCGATCTTTGGCCCGCTAAGACAAGAGGTTTGGGTATCAAGGATAGCAGGTCAATAGCAACAACTGCTCGTCTAATTTAGCCCCGTGTTTACCGTGAGGCTGTAATAGGAGCTGTTGGGACAATGTCAGGGAGCACAATGGAAGCTGATCAGGGAGCTATTGTTTTTCAGACTAATTGGGCATCGCTCATGTCTGTTCTCTCTCTGAGGTGCAGTCTGGAAAACACAGAGCTGCTAAAAGAGGAGCCCAGTGCTCGGAAAGAAACCCTTACAAGTCCATGGCATTTTGGACCACGTCACGCAGTTCCCTGGTGAACATCCCGGCAGGATTCTAACCTGAGTGGGCAATGGATACGGCACGGTGCTCGAAGATCCAGCCTGGCAGTTGTTTGCACTTTCAGGGAGGTTTAAAGGATGGCTGCTTAATCTGTTTTAGTTTGTCCAGTGTCTGACATTCACAGAAACCTTCGAGGGGATGAACAGGGAGGTGAAACAAAGGCCTGGCCTTTTTACAAACAGAATTGCAAACATTTGGTTCATTACCGTGCCTTAATAATATGACCATTTAGCCTGCATAAATAGAACCTTTAATTGCTCTATTTGTGAACAAAAGATTTTCACAAATGATGATGTCATTAATCATTTGGTTCATTTTAGAGTTAATATGTATAAAATCAACGATAAAATCAAGATCAGGACTATTTAGATAAAAACTAAATCTTAAAATCATAAAAGTGAAAGTAAAACAAAAACTAAAAAGAAGAGCTGAAATAAAATAATAAACTATAAAAATAAATGATCGTTTTCTGGTCATCCTCCCAGGCAGTCTGATGGCTATAGGGCTGGTGAAATCTGCCAATTCTAATGTCATTGTCTGGCTGATACATAGTGTCTGGCAGTCAGTGATGTCTGAGGTTTTATCAGCCTGCCTGGAAACAAAGTTTGATTTACAAGTCAGTAGGCTGCTATTATTAGTCACTGGATTAGGCGATTTTATGAGATTCATGGCCTTACAAAAACATTCAGACAGCTCAAAATACTTGCACACCTGAGGATTTTAAATATCTTTGATATTTTAGATGTAAAAAACTCAATTTTCTGTCACTACCTAAACTACTTTTCAATGGTGGTCAATAAATGAAATAAAAAGAGACAGCGCATCCTTAAAAACAACTGAGGTTATACCATTTAAACTGTTTTATTTTTTTTGTACTACTGAACAGAATGCTACGTCACGCCATTGATGCTATGGAGAATGCATTTTGTGTCCATCCAGAACTGAAGACGTGAAATAAAGGTGAACATGATGTATTTGTCAAGTACAGTAAACAATACTTGAAATGTGACCTTTGCATTTAATCCAGTGAGAATGGAACTAATAGTCTTTTATGGAATAAAGATGTTATTAATTGTCATTTTTCATTCATGTGCAGGATTCATGTTCAAGTTAAAAAGCCTAGCAGGTGGATGATGCTTCTCTGATCTAAAAATAAAGCAAAAACATTTTTAATTTATACATCAGCCTTAATTTACCACAACTGATTCCTTATATTAAAATAAAATTTAAATGCATCTCTAAAGTAAATAAAATAAAACGTAAATAAAATAAAACGTAATGTAAAAACAGCATTACAATCAATTTAAAAATGAAAAAACAAATAGCTTTGATGCAGTTAGCCAAAATGCCAGCAATGAAAATAAAAGTCAGGACATTAATCAATCAATGCCACTTATTGTCAAAATGATCACAAATTATCTTGTTTTCTGGTTGGCCATAAATCCTCCCACTTTTCTGGTAATACATCAAGCCTCCAGCCTGTTGATTGATATTTTCAACACATGCATCAACCCTGTGGGGCAGAGAAAGCAAAAGTTACATCCAAGTCGTTATGGAAACAACCTCTAAGCTCTTGGCATTAACTCTTGAACTGTGACAGGTGGAGTTGCTGTCTCTGGAGTGGACTGGGGGAGTGTGAGGGCCTACCACCCTGCCCTCTCTGCTCTAGGGAAAAATATTATGGTTTGTGGAGGGTGAGTTTTGGAGGGGACTGATACAGCAGCCTGTGGGGTCAGTAGAACATGTGCCAGAGTGTGAAGGCTGTGCGTCGCCTTTCTTCAACCTCCCAGACAGAGAGACAATCCAGTGAGACAAATAACTAAGCAGCTGTTATTCTCTTACAGCACTACCATGCTTAGAAACATCATAATTCATAATATATTTTATATGCATAACAAATATTTTAACCTAATTTAGTTAATATTTAAATGCATTTTTATTTTAAAACTTACATGTTTGAGAATTAATTATAGATGCACAAAGATTGTGTTAAAACTATAAAGTTAAAACAGCTGTTTGCTTACGGAGACCATCATGTTAAAATCACATCGTCTTATTACATAAAAGCCCTAGTTATTGGACACCTTTGTTCAAAGAATAAAGTAACCAAAGCTGCCCACAATGACATCAGTAACTGAAAAATTATGCTGCAGCCAGACTGCTAGATGTCTGTATAAAACCAAGACAAGTGCAACATAAACAATTATGTGACTAAATTATAAAGGAAATACCATTTGCATCTCATTTACATTCTCATTCATACTCATCTATATTTTATTGTCTTTATATACAAACCAGATTTACATGATTATTAATATTTAGTATAGACCATATTCATTGCTGGGTGCGTTAATGACGACAGTGTATAGATAATTTGTGAATGAATGATAAAACCTGATAAAACCAAAATAAGTCATGAAATGCAATGACTATAGCCACAGTCAATCAGTGGACAATGAAGAATAAAACCAGGATATGATCTACCAGATAATGAAAGTGACTGACGCAACAGGGAAATCATCTTTGTCTTTGATTTGGCCCCTATTCTCTGAACTTTATATTGCTTTCTCTCTCTCTCTCTCTCTCTCACACACACACACACACACAAACTAAGGGTTATTAATGGTCTTATTGTTGTACAGGCTACAGGTTATCAAAGAGATGTTATTTGAAGTACAAATGCTGCATATATGACGTCTCAGTTGTTCTTTTGATCATGCAAAGCAATGGTGAGACCCAAATGGTCACCCCCACCCCCTGATGCAACTCTGATGATAATCAGGATTGTGGTGGCGAGGTCAATTCCAGTTCTTTTGCTCTGCTTGACCAGGGCCAGGTGCTCAATCACAGTGTCCCCAGTGCAGGCTGCTATTCCCAGAATGCGACTGCGCGGCGTCAGTGGAGTTCCTCTCATCTGATCCCAGCACAGCAGCTATAAAGTGGGAGGAGTCTAAATTGACCAAATGCTGCTTATTTGTTTGGCAGTGGTCCGTCCCTCTACAAGTGCGAGGACAGACAAAGTTAAAAGCCTTCTAAATTGTACCTGCAAACATGAGCTATGATGTCACAGCTTGTAGATTTATCTGTTTAGAGTTAAACATCAATTTCATGGTGATAAAAATCATTTCTTTATCGCCAGGTCTCTGTTTCTCTGTTGTTGACAGCAACAGTACAGAACAATACAACAACCAGAATGTGGCACAAAAATGCTTTGTTGGTCATACAGTACATCACACTAGGATATAATTATTATATGGATGGAGCCTGCTACTATATTTATTGACAGTGAATATGTGGCGTGAATGATGTTAAACTGAAATGACCGATGATCACTGTATGTCTGTAAAAACTAGTCTTAATGCATGTAAATTAACAATGACCAGGCCTAAAATACAAGTAAAATGAGTTACTTGTAAATGTGTAAATATATATGGTTTAAACCAAACTGTGAAAATGATCATGTGACTTTTTTATGTAAGTAAAGCTTGTGATTTAAATTAGACATACTGTATTCAATTAGTCTGATAAAGATTTATCTTCTAAGGCGTGTCTTCTAATTTTACATAAGTGAATCATCTAAGATGCCTTTTTCTCCACATAATGTGCCAACACATGTAGTATGGGGAATAGTCATTGTGGGATGTAAACTTTTACTGGCAGATGAAATTAGATCATATTTCATAGTTTATAGCTGTGTGTGACGTGTAAAATGTACACATCACTGCAAGTCACGAACAAATCTCAAACACCTGTTTCCTTGATGCCATCTACTGGACACATGACGTAACACATTCAAGTGTGCTTATCACAGCCCGGTCATTGGAGTCGTTTTAAAGAGGGCCTCTTTAGCGCATACTTGCTCACTAGAAACTGATACCTTGAGCTGTTCTTAGGATTAAGTTCTTCACCGATGGACCCATTTGTCATCACAACACACAGGCCACACCATTTGGCCTCTCTCTTTCATTCACATCCAGCCTGTTCACTGGAGTGTGTCGTCTGTTATGGAAAAGACTAATTGGCCTACTTGTGGCCAACAGAATAAGTCTGTCATTCAGTGGCTATTGGGAAGCTCTGCTGGCTCTTTTCAGTTGCTTAGAGTTACAACTTTTAGACCATCAAGCTGTTTTAACGAACACTCTTTGACCCAATTTCATTTACTCAAACCATCCAAAAATCCACCACTCAAAACCTGCACTACCTGCTATATTTTAAATTCGGATACACTCTGTCCTAAATAGTATGCGAGATTATAATGTTAGGTTGGGGGATAGCGTTGTCTTGTTAGCCCCTGCTGGTAGATGCTGTAACTACACCATCCTGCAAGCAAAATGCTAATTTCTCCATTGATGATTTAAACATTAAAACATAGTCATATATTTCAATGAAATTGAATTTTTGCTAGACAACATATGAGTTGCAAATATTTTATTACGATAGACGGTTTTAGAGTGCTTATTTTTGAGTGCTCTTAGTAGCATGGAATGAACATATTTTTCCCCATCTGCTGCCTTTGATGTCACAGCTTGTGCACTGGCTGTGTAATTGTTCCTGAAGGACTGAGCTGGTGATGCCATTAGCCAATCAGTTTTGACGGTATGTAATTTTCCTGTGGCTGATTAGTCACATGACCTTTCTGACTCAGGTGACTGCCTTAAAACATTTTGTCCAGAACTTGCAGGTTGTGTACTGAAAGTGGATGTGCCAGTTGAGAATCTGCCATGTAATGCCAATTTTGAAGAATGGCTCTGTCCAGGTATATTAGAACTGCTTGAATATTACCCATAATCCTTTTAAAGTAAAGTAGCTACAATTGCAACTGGCTAGCACTGACAGCAAGGGTCTGTGTATGTGCGCTTAACAGGACAAACCTGTACCCAAAAGTCAGCAAAACCTCCTTTTGGGAACATCCTTATTTGTAAAAATGCAAACAAATATATTAAATAAAGTATTTTATTTAAAAAATTTAGAAAATTTTCTGTTAGGGTTAGAGTGTAGGTAAGAGTTAGGTTATAAATATTATTAGATGCACGATTCAGAATCTTGGTGGATACAGACGGTCAGCTGGGCATTTTCTGTCTACTGATTTATAAATACTGCAAATTAAATTGCAAATACTGTAAATAACTGCAAAATAAAGGGGTACGGTAGTCATGTTTAGTCATGGATACAGTATTTATTTTTCAGGAAGTCAGCCTACAAATGACTTATAATTGTCTGTGCATAGTTGCAAAAGCTTGATATAGACAGACAATATTCACAACTCAGGTATAATAAGCATCAAAAACAAGACATAATTTTGGAGATAATATCGAGGAACATATAGTTTTTCCTTTTACTGGCTCTATGAATTATTTAGAGGCTGGTGCATCCACCGAAAAGCATAAACAAGCTTTGAGGAATAAGACTGGTACACCAGCGAAGAGCAAATAAATTTGGTCATGAAGATGTGATTGTTTCTGTATCTCAGCAGTAATCTCATCTGCACAATGTTCAATGAACACATATAATTACGATCAACAGATGTGCTGTATTTGCACCTGAGCAGCTTAATTGGAAACGTACACTGCCTGAGCTGGCAAACCCACACTATTATAGTCTAATATAATATTTATATTTTCTTGCTTTAGTGCTTTCATTTAAACCCAAGAGCACAGAGTTAAACACAATGTTGGTATTGTAAGGACTTGGTAAACAGAATTTTTCAAACTTTTCTACATGCATTATGAGAGGGGAAAAAGGTTTTTTAAAACAACTTTACCATACTGTTCTTTATGATGTCACCACTAAAATTTGTTTTTCCCCAACTATGTCTCAGTTTTAATAACTAAAAATTCTGTAAATGTCTGGAAAATCTGATTTAGCATTATGATGTAAAAGGAGAGTAATTTCCTGTGTATTACATTCGGCTTAACACTTCAAAATCCTCCTGGAAATACATAAGAATTATGGTGAAATTAAACTTGTGCAACACTATATTTTTATAGCCCTAAAATCCCATCTCTGCCTGTGAACCGTGTGGTGTTCTGTTGTTTAGCTACTACAAAGATTGTCCCTGCAAAGCTAACCAGCTCCATCTCAGTGCTTTCCGCTTGTGTTAGATATAAGTGGCAATGCAGGAGATATTACTGGCATTTGGAAAAGCCTGACTGATCTTTTTGGAAGATCAAGGACAGACACAGCACAGACACAACAGCTGGACAGCAGGAGCTTAGCAGTGGCAAGCAGCGCTGTTAGTTTCAGCGAGACTTAACTAAAACTTTTTTTAGGGTCATACTAAAGTCAGCAGCAGTTTTGTTGTGTGGATACAAAGAGTTTATTTTCACTTTGTGTTCTCATGCTGTAGCTATTGTCTCTAGTTATGAAATGCCAATAATAGCCATCTGTGATACTAAGATTTTGGTTGGATTGTGGAAAGTTAAAGTAGTAGTTCACCAAACAAATCTGCCATTATTTTCTCACTGTCTTGTTCCAATTCCATTAGTTTTCTATGGATGTTAAGCAAAGCAGAATGTTTAAATAATATTTAGAGTTCCATACAAGATATTTGATATTATATATTTGATATAACAACAAATTCCCTTAATATTTTTCATTTGTAATGTGGATGCTGTCTACACTGTAACATGCTCTGCTCAAACCTTCAGATGCATTACATACATGCTGCAGCTAATTTTAAGAGTTCACGTTATCAGTCAGCTCTATTGCACAGCATACAGACTTTAAATACTGTTTAGAGGACGCACCTCTGGTGTTTGTAACTCAATAAAGCACTTTATTAATATTAATATGAGCAGTTGAAACTCATTTTCTCTACCCAACACCAATGCTGGCAGCAGTTAAATTATGATGTTGCAAATGTTCTGATTAGGTGTCAGAACATGTTCTTATGCAGCTGTATGGATTATGGTCATAACAGATGTAATGAGCAGATACATTTGTGGCTGTGGTAAATTTAACAGAAAAAGAAGTGCAGTGGAACAAAATGGCAGGTTTAAAAAAAGTATTTTGATGATTATGTAAAACGTTTTAGTAATGATAAGAAATTTGTATGTGTGTGTGTGGAGCAAACATCAAAATCCTGAAACACAGCTGTTCCTTACTAGGTGGTATAATTACAAAACGTAATTTGTCACATATTCCGTCTAAACCAACAGTGCTGTTCTCTCCTTTACCAACAGATGGCACTAGAGGCGCATTGGCTTGAACTCATCTTTGTAATTCTGAAGTCAACTGCCTGTGAAGTATTCACTGTTTCATCGATGAAGAACCAGGTACGACAGAAGAGTGCAAAGGAGTACGTAAAATATGTATAGCAGCTTTTTGTTCATATCTCAAACTAACAAGATTTATCAGTCATAGTTTATCAGCAGGTAATTTATTGAAACGATTCGTCATATTTTCTTGTCACTTCACAAGGTTCATCAAGGCCAAGCACTTAACAAACAAACACCTCATTTTCCCACGAAATTATGTCTCTCTCATAAATCACAGCAGAGATTAATTTGCATAAGACTCTGAAGCAATGCATGTACGTAGTGGGATTTGTAAACATTTAAAATGCTTAATGCTTTTAACAGGCAAAGACGAATTCATTTGTCTTGGTCTTAGTGAAGGATGAAGAAGTGCAGCGTTTGTACAAAATTGTTTATTTAATCCAAGTGCCTCTTTTTACGACGTGCTTTTGCAATAACAGACAGAATGAGAGACAGAGAGAAGGTAAAAAGCAAGAGGAGAGACACTAAAAAAACCCGGAAGCTTAAGAAAACATTTCTTCCTCAGAGCGTTGTGTCAAATGCAAACAGGCCTTGGTAGTTATTTGCAACGAAACAACGCATGTTTTGTTGTGTGATTCTTGCGTCTGTTTTAGGATATGCGACGTTGAGGTACAATGAGCTGCAGTCTTCACATTTTGATTGAAAAGATTACTTTCTGTACTTTTCAATTACTGTGCCTGCTGCTCTGAGACAGAGCCGAATGCCACTGGCCCCCCTCTCCCTCACCCTCACCCTCGCCGCCCACCCGCTGCTTCTTGTACCAAAGCAAGGCTGGAACAGAGGATAACATAAAGAAATGAAGAATTTCCCCTCAGAGATTGAGAGGTGCCATGTTAAATATCTTCCCAGATGTCAGGCTAATAAAGAGAAGGAATTGAAATGGCGTCTGGTTTGCTGCACGCGTGTGTTAACTCTGACGGTAGGTTGTACATACTTTTATATTAAAATGAAACCTCAGTGGTCGTGACTTGACATGGCAATGGTGATATATCTGTTTTTAAAATGGAATACTAGCTTATTAACTGTATACTGTCTGCTGTTTTGTTCTTAATTAAGGCACCCTTACACAGCAAAGGCAGCACAGAAACCAAATTTGAAGCAGCATAAAGCCACAAAAATGTACATTTTAACAGACTATTTGCTGCTGAAATGGATTAAGACAGAAATTACAACTGTGGAAAACAATGACAAAATTTTTAACAAAATGTTCTATAAATATGAATAAAAACTCACTTTTGATACTGAAAGTGCCTCAGACTCAGTATATTTTAGGTCTGTATTAATGCACCATTGCCTGTTCACATAGAACTTTCAGCCTACACAGAACCCGCTCAGAGGCGACTTAAATAGACTGTGAAAAGATGACATTAGTAACCAAAACAGATGACATTGCGCAACAGTAAACGTTTCAAACCTATTGTCACCTTATCATGTGTGTAGTGCATGATAAGGAGAATTATTTTATATTACACATTTACACATTTGGCAGACACTTTTATACAAAATGATACACAGTGTATTTAAGGTATACATGTAGGGTATACAGGAACTACATTATCACTTCACTTTTATGTAAAAATACATAATCAAGAACAATATTTAATCTAAAATCTTAACTTTTTGATCAATTCAGTTCTTGTCACACTGAAGAAATTGTGGGATACTGTGCTTAGTGCAGTGATTATTGGATATTTTGTCAAATGTTGTAGGTCATCTAGGTATTTAATGCATACCCTAAAGGTGCATACTGTGCACAGTATACATGCTGTATACTACAGCAATTGTAAGGGTTGTAGCCTATGTTAGTATACCATTCCGAATGTAGCTGTTAATATTGATGAGTGCGTTCATCTTTGAATCGTGTCCATTCTACTGCATATCTCTAGCCAAGACTGTTAGGTTGTATAAGAACAGGTGGGCCTCAGAACTATAAATGACCATCTTTCAGTACAATAAACCATCCGAGGCTTAGCTGACTGGCTGATGGGTGTAGGAATAAAATCAATGCGATTTCAGACTCCAGATGGAAGTCCCCTCTGTTTCCTCAGCATTGTCACTGACGGCAACCTGCCATTTCCCACAGACTGTGTGATTACGTATGCATGTGTCTTTCTGTTCCTTTTCCTCACAATTGGCAACACTTTGCTTTATTTGCAATCTAATGGGACTCAGTTCAGCTTTAAACCGCTTTTAGAAAGCTTCCTCCATCATGCCAGTGCTCCTCTGGTACTGTCAAGTTTGTTTTTCCTCTCTTCCACGCTTTCTACCTCAGATTACTTGGTAAAGTCGGCAAGGACCCAGAGGGAGAGAATAAAAACACAAGGTCTTCAAAGAACATGAGCATTATGTAGCTAATATACTCGCCAATTTGAAAGCATTGCTGGGACAACCTTTGGTCCTGATGTGGCTTAACTTTACTTTTTAGCTTTATTTCCTGTGGTATGTGCCAGTTCTTCAAGATGCCTTTAGCAACGAAGGATATTCTACTGGTGCTCCTTTAATAGTCCTGTTCCCCCTCACCAAGACCATAACTTTGTAATTTAAAACTCTCCGGTGAAGTGATACACATCCCACACCTTGGCTCTTTCACTTTGGACTTCAGCCATATGGTTGGAGGATTGTGGGGCTCCTAATGCACACATTTATAGATTTCAATTTCTAGCACAGTCCTTCATGAGTCAAAGGTGCCTTCATGAGCCTTTAAATCAGGGGTGGTGAAGAGGATGGGTGCAGCTGTAGACGATCGCAGGGGACGTTCAGCGACAGACTCTAGACTGCTCTCTCTGTTCCGAGCTTCAGAATCAGAGATATAATTATGACAATCTGCCATCTGCTTTGAGCCAGACAGAAGCCTGACTAAGACAGCACAGTAATGCTATGGGAGAGGAATGGAGGTCTCTGAGTAAAAGATCATTTAGCACTCCATCAAAAGACAGTGCCAGCAGAGTAACTGTGAGATCAAAGGATAAGGGTGAGCAAGCAGTGGAGGTTTCACGATGGAGGCCAGAGGAGGTCATTTCCAAACTGTTGGGTGCAGAAGATGAAGAAAATGTACTGCCTGTTGCTGAGTGGTTTGTCAGCTCAACTTGAAGGCTAACCTTTGATACAGAGATGACCCTGCTGTATAAAGAAAAACAGCTGTTTACAGTCCATTTGACTTATTCTGAGGTTTTTAAGAAATGACAAGAAAAACTGAAAACTGAATTTTGAAGCCACAATAAATAATGCACTGATGAATTTAACACATGATTGCTTCTTTTTGGAGCTTGACAGACATGGGCACTATAAAAAATATTGAAAGGAGCAGCATGACGATTTCTCAAAAATCTCTTTTTTTGTTCCACGAGTTAAGATTTGGAATAACATGGGGGTGAGTAAACAATGCCGAAATTTGATTTTTTTGAGGAACAAAATATGAGCTTTACATTTTTAAACCCTTAGGTCAAACATAGGCTTCCATTGTAAGTGCATTACTGTACACATCCTCATTTTTTATTTATTTTTATAAACTAAAAAAAGAACCAAAATGAATTTCTGTGCTAACTGATAGCATTCCAGAGTTGTATGTAACCCAGTATATTAATTTATTATAAAAGCCTAAAACTTGATTGGCAGCTTTAGAAGCAAGCTCCAAGACGTAAAAGAAGAAGTAATCTCTTTCATCACTCAACCCCTCCCTCCCTTCCTTCACTCTTCCTCATTGCTCCTGTTTTTTGTTTTACTAGCCTAATGAGGCATGCAGGGTAATTAGTAGGAACAGCAGCCGCTACTGCTCTTGTCTTCTTCTTATGTATCTATTATTCTTGTGGTCCAAGAGAGGGCACTGGTGACTCATACAGGGGCCATCCACAAAGCACAGAGATAAGCAGAGGCCCGAAAGATAGGATGTGGGAGGTAGATATAGAGAGAGATGTTATGACACTGATTGATTGACACAGAGACAGAAGCAGAGCGTATGATCATTGGGTACCAGATTCAAACGTTTGTAGCAAAGGAAAATGCCAGTTGATAAGAACATGATGAAATCTGCCGTAATCTGGAAAATATCTAAAAAACAGGGTTGACTCCCCCCCTTCAGGATACAGAGACAAAAATGTAAGATATTTTCTTAACTCTACCAAATATACTAAGAATGCAAGTATCAAACTCAACAAGCCAACCAAACGTGCCTGTTGTGTCAAATGGCATATATTACAAGAAAAATCACAATTACAGGTACAAATACAAGTAAGTGAAACTGTGATAACATATGTAAGGTGGAGGACCTGCTATTTTGCACCAGCAAAGAAACAAAAAGCAGTTAAAGGCATAAGATCTCTCAGTTCTTATTCTGTTTTGGTGGTCGCAACCAAGGTAATGCGGTCACCAAACGGTGCTTATCCCACTGGATCACAAATGTTATTAATTTGCCTATGAGGCCTGTGACCTAGTGTCACCCCTGGGTATTAGTGCATACTCCACCAGAAGTGTGGCATCTAGGTCTAGGTGGGCACCTTTAAATGATGTTTGTGCTGCAGCAGGCGGGTTTCCAACTGACCAGACAATTTTGCTTCATATCCAACAAGACACTGACTCGTTTTCTCACCTCTCAAAGGGCACAGTGTACAGCAGCAGTTGGCATTCTGGGTGGAAGATGACTGATAGGTTTACGTCTACAATCTCACAGGAAGATACATCTTTGCCGCTCTGTAGCCTAGCATCGCCCCCTCTTACATTAACATATGTAATACCTCACTCTCTCACAGAGCTTCCATCTCTCTCTGTTGTTTCTCATTAAGGCTGAAAACCGCAGCCTGTGTCTTTTAGATGCCACATGTCATGGTGACAACATATCCCATGATTCATCACTCACAGGAAATGAAGTCTGTGTTCTCACAGTGGTGTGATATGCATGGTGAGGATTTTGATGTGCGGGATGTCACATAATCAAATATGCTTGATGAACCATCAGAGAAACAGTCAGTCAGTACATTGAGGTCATTTGGAAGTAAATTTGAACAGTAAAGCTGGAAATTCATTTCAATGCAAACTTAAAAGTAGCAGTTCTTCTTATCAGGCTACAAAATAAATGACCAAAATAAAACAATGACAGCAGATAGCAGAACAACAAGAGAGAGCACCAAGTCGCCGACACACACACGACATCAGCGGGACAAGGACGGAGAGCAGAAGGGGGAGGGGATCCAGGGGGAACAGCCAGCTCAAGAAAAGGGAAGTGAACATTTTAATTCACACANNNACACATACACTGATGTCTGTCATGCTCTCTGCAATGAAGAAAATGCTTGCTCATTTCTTTCTAATCATGAGAAATGCTGGTTTAGAGACCAGTTTGACAATGTATGAAAGTGGGGGATTTTTTGAAAATGCCAAAAGTAAAAATGAATATTGAGGGGGAAACTATTTCATTATTAGCAGACACAGGGGCTAGTAGATCAACACTGAGACCATGTGATTTGTAATGGGAACCAGAATTGAGTGACAAAACAATAACAGCGCTCTCAGTGTTGGGGCACAGAGTAGTGGAACTTCACTGTACCTTTGCGCTGTGAGACAAAGGGGGGTCAGGTAACTCATCATGAATTTGTAAGGTTAGAAACCTGTCCAGTGCCACTTGTGGGGAGAGATTTAATGTGCAAATTTAATCTGAGCCTAACTGCAGACGCAAAAGTGTGTGTTTTGTGGATGTTGATGTAAAATCTATCATTTCTGGAGACAAAACTGTGTTACATTGTGGGAATTTCAAAGGAAATGCAGTACATTTATGGATAATTATTTCATAATCACAAATAAAGCCTTGACATACAGTATGTGTTGGGGTGAAACAAATACAACTGCATATAGAACATCTGTAATTTATTATTTATGAAGCTTGCAAAGCCGGGCTGGGAAAGAACCGAGGACTACTTTTGTCAGCATCTGTCTACAGCCTCTTGAGTCGAAAACTAATCTCTGACAACATTCATAACAACATTAGCATCAACTTTTATAAATTATGCCATTAGTCCAGTTCTGTGCAAGAAAGATTTTAACATTGTAGTAAGCATCTGTAAGTTCTGGCAATAAATATTTTTAATTTTTTTCAAATGACTTTTTTTTTATTTAGAGCTTAACGAAGAGAGAAATGGTTTTACAAGAAAAAACACTCCAATGAGTACCAACATGTGGTGATGTACATAAAGTACAATATTAATGAAGGGCAGTAAAAAAGAATGAAGTTATACCTTCTGTCTAGGCCTACATAAGTTAGAAAGTGTTCCATATGTAAAGAATAGAACAAATGTTTTACCACCCACACCAAACGTCAAACATAAGGTCCTTTCATAAATGTTATATTATAGCTCTCATATTTGTATTAAACAACAATGACAGTTGAATACAAAAATCTCCTCAGGCAGAGTACTAAAGAGAGACACGCTCAGCTTATTTTATTTATTATTCTCTCTCTTTTAAACACTGATATTGTCCTCCTGCTTGTGAGCACTTATCCCTGTTGTTATTTATGATGGCCAGCATTCATATTAAGAATATACACTCCTACACAAATGTCAGAGGGCTAGTAGGAATCTTATTAAAGTGTGCACTGGAGAGAGCATGCATTAATTATTCCTTTCTCAATAAGCACTTGGTTGTGCTTGGTCAATATGCCTGAAGTCACCTTTTAACAAATCTCTGTGTATTTAATATGAAATCTGACTGTTACAGCTATACCTGTATAATGAAAATTTAGTTTGTTTTTTTACAAATATTTATTCATTAACAAACCTCCTCATACTAGTTGCTTAGGTCTCAGGTCAACATATATGCTAAGAAAGTTTGTGACAATGGGACAGTGTCACCACGAGCACTATGAGCTTCCCTAGCCTTGCTATACTCCATAACGAGTAGTTTCACTGGCTGGCCAGACATGTAGTTCAGTGGGGAGTATTAGAGTGTGTGTGGATTGAAAGGGCAAGATAAACTTAAAATGTGATTTTGGGTCACTCGATATCATGGGATATGTAGTCAGTAAATCTTACAGAGTGGTGACAAGCGCACAGGGGAGTGCACAGTGAGTGAGGGATCTTTCAAGCAACATGGGGGAGTCTGGCTTGACAGACTGCTTACAAGACATGCCAGTGGCCTGGGAGAGTCTTTGGCCCATGTTTATATTTCTCACCAGCTCATGTCAATACATAATTCTGATTGCAATCTGTTTCTGGTTAGTTTAACAGCATTAACTGTGCAATTTGGCTAACCTAGGTTGGTTATTGAGTTCCAAACTAAAAGACTGTTGATGACTTTTGAACGTCTGCATTATCAGTAGTGGATTAGTTGGAGTTAGTGAATTAACATCTGACTCAACAACTACATGCCATGTTCAACTTGAAATGAACCAAGAACTGTTGCTATGTTATGTGTTTTAAAGGGCTCTGAGATTCAAATCAACATAATTACTGACTGCTTGATCAAATGAGTGTGTGTAGCTGGTGATACACATTCAGTGCGTTTTTGTGTGTGTTTATATGTGGTACCAAAGTTGTTACTAAAACCAGCATTTATAAATAGTATATGGTTAGGACCAATTATTATTTGTTTTCTCAAAATACTTAAATAGTCATTAGTTAAATTTTTTAGTGCTTTTTTAGTGCACTCGGTATAGTTTAAATAATGCCATCTCAGAAATACAGAAAGTATAGCTGGTCTGAATGTAAATTAAGCTCTGCTTTAGTACATGTTTATGCGAGCATGTGTGTTGGTGTATGAGTGTTTTTGTGCAGTCGTATTTGGAGGGCACTTACCGGTAGGCTGCTCATCAACATACCAATTATTCCAATCACCCTCCTGGGGCAAATAGTGAGAGGTGTAAGCTTGATTTGCCACAGCAGGTCAAAGTGCCATTTCATAGTCATGGATTCAAAGGAACAAGGCAGAACCAAGTAAAGGTGGCAATCACACAGATCGATAGTGTCTTACTTCTAACTGATCGGCTTGTGTCAGCTTTCTACAGATTTAAGACCCTAGTACAAACAACAGCTGATGTAGATTGCAATACTGATAGAGTCATAAGTCACACCACCATTTATTCACAGCAAACCTTTGCAGCTTGAGAAGAGTTGTGAAGGACTGGATAGTTTGATAGGGTCACAATAAAATGTCATTCAGGAATCCTGAGTGAGCAGCCAATACTTTTCTCTTCTTTTCAAGTCTTATATTGCGTTCTCTCTTTTGTGTGTCTTTATTTTTGGCTGAAATTGAAAAAGGTGAAGTAGGTCACAGGAAACTGAAAAGATTTCTGTGGGGGGATGAGGTTGAACTTCAGGTTGAGACGTGGCTTTGTAATCCCACCTGTCTCCAGTGAAATGGGAACAAGTGATGCCTGCACTACCTCGTAAAGCATAACATATAAAGACAGTAAGGTCAAATCTCATAGAGATCCCAGTGATTTACAGTATGTGTAAAACAATAGCAAATTCAAAACTGACCTGTTATTTTGCCTTAATGTTATTCTGAGATCTTCTTCTTACCTATTCTAAAACTATTTGACATATTATAGCTGTAACCTGCTGTTTGAACATGAATACATAGGAAGTTAGCAGGCTGGTTTTGATAGTTTTTGTTATGAGTAAATACAGCCTGCTCCATACTGATATATATGTAGGATAAAATTAGCAATGTTGTAATAGTTAGCAAAAGTGACTATATTTTGTTAAGGTGGCACTTTTGTTTGTTATTGATGTACCATTTTCCATGAAGGATGTATTCAAGCTGATATATTTAAAGCAAACAAAAATAGATAAATATTGGATTATATTTGAACTTTAAAAAAAACTGCCCAGTTTTTTTATGTCACTGTGAATTAAAGTTCAGAATGTGGCAGGCTATATTGATTTCACTCATTTATAAAATGCATTATGCATACCACATTATGCCAGTTTCTCACCCAGAAATATGCATAAATAAACATTCATAGACAATTGCACGGTCATGACATTTCTCTTTTTCTTATTGTTGCAGTACAGACTAACAGCTCAAGCCAACCGTCAGACATCCCACATAAACACAAATATTTCAGAATCATAAAATAAATCTTTCAGGTCATGGCATTTCTTCTGGCACATCACTGTAGCCTCCAGAAATCCAGTGCTTAAAAATGTACTACTTACAAATACCTTGCTAGGCTGTAACATATCAGTGTTTGGTGGGTGCTGAGTGATAATTGTAATTGTACAGGTGTCACTTTAACTAGAGCCTTCCCCTTTTGTTAGTGTTGACTTGAAGACTTTGTATGGAATCGCCATGACAGCACAGGTGGCCGTCAGTTCTTATACCTTTGGATTTATACAATGAGCTACCTGTAATTACAAGTTCCTTAGAAAAACAGGCATTATCTTTTCCTGCTTACAATAAATCCCCTGTGCGGTGACCTTCATTCACAGGCTCGGAATCATTTACAGTATTAATAATTAGCAACGTTTATATTTAGAAATGTCTAAGGTTATACTTATGGCAAATCACTCATTAGAACTTTCATGTTTTAATTACATTTTATTCCATTACGGTAATGAACGTAGGGCCAGTCTGAGGAATCATAATGCATGTGGAATCTAATGTCTTTTGGAGTGGAGTGAAACTCAAGGTCTGTGTGGACAGCGTGTCCTTATAAACCTGCCTAAAGTCCACTTCTCAGGTATTGATTACTCTCCCTGACCTGAGAGAAACACACAGACCTTGCAAAGGTGAGTCTACAGAAAGACAACATTATTTTTCTTCATTGGATAGGTTTGTGTGAAGGTGGTATAAAGGGAGGATGAGACAAAAGGAGAAGCATGGAGAGAAAGTCCAGTTAAGACTCACACACTTGGACGGAAAGAGACTTCAGACACATGCAAAATGATCATACACTGTTTCATTAAGAGGTTGGGTTATCTGAAACATGTTAATCGGTAATAATAAACCAGCAAAAAAATCCCCAAAATAATGCGGAAGTATTTGTAAACAGTGTAATCAGACTTTCTGTATGTCTAAAGGTAAGTACTGATGAAACAAAGCAAATATACAGTTTGTGGATGCTCGTGCATGTCAAGTTAATGTAGTCTTTTTTCTGTATACAGACATAACATGACGTAATGCCACTGAACTGCCAACTGACATTTCCTGCAAACTCGAACACACAGCTCAAATTATAAATCATTATTATACACTTACTGTTGTGAATCAGGGTGAGTCAAAGATACTGTTCTAAACACTGATCTGTTGAGTACTTGCACAATAACTGATTTTTATTCATTTTAACCAAAAATATGTTATGGTTTGCAGTTATGGATTGCAGCTTTTAACAAAACCTGAATATCTTTTAAAGCTTAGATACTCCAAATTACGTGATTAGTTCATATTTTTAAGAGATTCTTAAGCCTTTTCACCTTTTTAAAAGGTGCCTTATGCCTCATGAAATGCATATTTATGTTCTGTTGTCAGCAAAAAAAAAATACACAAATGGGCATTCGAGTGATGTGCTAACAAACTAAATTACTTTTAGAGATACATCAGATACACCTTCTACACAATGCACACAGACGGTGGGGAACCCTGCTTCTTGTATAATGTCTTTAACTTTTAACACTTCTCTCAGTATAAACCTCTACCTCTATTTTACTCTCGTTTGCTTTACTCTCTTTCACTTGCTCTGGAGATCAGAAAGCCCTTTAGCTATATTGAATTTTGAAGTTTTCTTCTCACCTTTCAGTATTGGCTTCAGTCCATTCTGGACTGAATGAGCCACCAGGTGAGACTTTAATAGTGTCTCTTGTGAGATATTGGATTTTCTTTCAAGAAAACTGCATTTTGTTATTGAACAAAAGTGCAATAAAACTTGATCAACTTCAGATTTTGTCTGCACATTTCTGTGGGTGTTAGTTATGATAGAGTAAAAAAAACTATTGAAAGCCACATGTATTATTGGATCTTTTAATCTTCTCACCTATTAATTGTTAAATAAAAAATAATAATTTACAATAAGAAATATTTCCTAAGCTTTTCTTTGTTTTTTTTGTTGTTGTTTTTTAAGGTCAGGCATGTTGTAGGTAAGCAAAGAATGTTCTTTCTATTATTAACCTACAATAATTGTTATATACTTAAAAATAAGAGTAAAAAATGATACAGACGTATCAGTAAGTGTGGTGTTTGAAACCCTCTGTATGCATACAGTAGACAACCTTCAATATTACCACATGCACAACCCCAATCACCGCAAACTCACACACATCTGCTCATTATATACTGTATATATATTGCTTCATTTATACAAAATACAAGCACTGAAGTTTATAATCTTATAATTATACATAATTCTGTTTAATAACAATAGTCTTTTGACAGTTGCATCACTAGTTCATTACAAGCAGCAGATATGAATGGAAAATGAAATAATTTATTACAATTTATTAAAAATGCATTTAAATCTATTAAAAATGCATGGTGTCCACTACAGTGGGCAGATACATTTCCAGGTATGACATTTTTAGAAAATTATGGTCTGTGTAGATTTCCTGAAATTTTTTTTGATTTTCTACATTTGGTGTTACTTGGTGCTGCACACTTTCACCAGCCATGTGACATTTAGACATATAAATAAGACATATAAAAATATTTTATATGTCAAAAGTAATCATCAATAGTGATTTAGATCACATCCTCGATAGTTCAAAATGCTATTTTAAGTCAATGGTATAATTGACACCATGCAAGAGAGGATTAATTGTATTCATTGTTACAATTTTTCAATTTTTCATTTGTATTCTGGGCAGAGAGCTGTTTACAGACTTTTTCAAATTGCTTGTAGAGCTGAGATATTTTATATCAATACAATTTTGATCTGATACAATCCAATTTACAGGCCGTTGAATAGCTAGAGATTAATGTTACTGTGTATTGACTGAACACCAGTTTAAATTTCAGCATTTTTACTTTTGTGCTCTGTAAAGGGGAAAAATGTGCGCACAAATAGAATGAGAACGGCCCCCACTCCAGCCAATGTGCTGCGCTATTGATGAGACTTCAGGTCGGCTGACAAATCCATTTCACCAAAGGTCAAAATGGCAAATATAGTTCAGACATGGGTAACGCAGATGGAAAGCGGGCTTTTATTCCCAGACAACACACATGACAAAGACAGACCTTGTGTGGAGTCTGGTAACCACACAATGCAGCAAATTGAAGTTTTAGAAAGTGTATTGTGGCTAAAGATGAAAGGGAGACAATGGCTGATAAAAATGGTTTGTGGACATAGAAATACAAAGTTGTCCTGATTTTTTTAGGTGAAAGAAATCCGACATTGTGATTTTTATATTGCAACCCCTTGTTACTTTACTTGTGCTATGTTTAATGGTGCTTGTCAAGGGCGTTTCTAGCAGTCTATCAGTACTGAGGCACAGGTATCCCATGATGTTAAAAAGTGTAGCTTTAGTCCTTATTATTAACACAGCAAATGGACAGAAACTAA
This sequence comes from Botia almorhae, assembly GCA_036877575.1. Taxonomy (NCBI): domain Eukaryota; kingdom Metazoa; phylum Chordata; class Actinopteri; order Cypriniformes; family Botiidae; genus Botia; species Botia almorhae. The sequence goes on from JAZGTJ010000311.1 coordinate 119,010, forward strand.
ATGAATGGTTTACTTACTGCATGTTAGCGGAACTACATCTATTCTACTTCGCGAATTTTTATTTAGTGACCTTTGCTTTTCTAAACTTTGAAATAAGCATTGAGTTAGCTAGCTAATATGATGTTTTGAAAGCATCCTTACACTACATGACCGAATTTAAATCTGTACTTGTTCCCCTAACTATAGGTTCCAAACACAACATCTCAGATGTTCCAAAGAAAACCAAAAAGAAAGGAGGCGGAGCCCAGGATGGTGAAGGCGCATATAATGAGATTATTACAGCAGATATATTTGTCTTGCCTGGCATGACAATCAGCCTTCACATTTTTATTTAAACAATCATAATTTTTAAATCTAATGAGTAGGACAAGGATATGCTTTTCGGGTCAAAATATGGTAATCTCCAAAATATAATCTAGTCAAGTAAAAATTGATTGGGGCACAGCAGAATTTGACTTTCTAATGTCACAATCAAAAGAATCTAGCGACACCCCATGGTGCACATACCGATAAAATCTCAAGCTTCGGTTTTTGGCATGTTAAATTGAAGTTTTCTTGCAACTGGCTATTAGTATTTTATATCTTTGTGTGCTTCCTTTTATGTTAAGAATACCATCAGTTTCTGTTGATGAAAGGCCAGTCCTCAGCATGGTGCTTCAACGCTGCCCGACAATTCTGTGCAGCTACTCTTCATTATAGGTAAGATTTTAGATATGTTGCTCACGTCACTTTGAAATTTTGCTAAAAAGCTGATTCTTGGTCTTATCTGACCACAAAAATCTTTTCCCGCATTGCAGCCGGGTTGTTGTTGTGTTTTATGGAAACCCCAGACAAGTTTTCATAGTTCTATATGAGTAATGGCCTCATTTGTGTCACCCTCCCATGTGGCTTCTCTCGCAAAACTTCATGTTCACTTCTTGTTCTTGTGAGAGAGTTTTGAGGAATTACCTCATCAGAAAGTCTGGGTGGTTTGATGTAGTTTCAACTTCCTGTTAATTGAACTAACATCCACAGCACCCACTGGGACATTTAAACAAAAATACGGCATGACTTCTTTAATGAATTACTGTTATGGCAAATCTATGGCAAATGTGTTCTCATTAGAGCAGCTGTTTTTAAACTGTATAAACTCTCGATGCACAGAACAGTACTTGCTCACATAATTGATGTATTCTGCATTTTTATTATGGGTGCAACAATTACTTTGCAGATCATGGGTTGTTTATTCTGATAATAAAAAATAAAAACTTAGTCTTCATTAACCCATGAGTGTCTACCAAAAGGGAAGAGGCGGGGCTTTAACCAGGTTACAGTAACACTACATAATTAAAGGGGCAGTGACAGACATGCAGGACAAACACATAAGGTGTAAATAAAACAGATTTTGCCTAATTTTACAGAGCTATAAGCAAATATATGCCTGTTACTCTTACGTAATGCTTCAGTTTGTTAAGAATGTTTTTGAACATAAAACAATGACCTGCATTCCTCTCTGAAATTTTAATGATATTGTTTGGTAAAATACTAAAATTGCTTAAGGGTCTGAATACTTCTGCATATGAATAGGCTTATATATAAAATGCATTCTTATAAGAGCTCTGGCCACAGGAGGGCAATAATGATGCATACAAAGCTTTAAACTCAATGCTGGGAAGAAATGACTGGAAGATTGCATTGTACTCTAATATATTTGTGCAAAAACGATCACATGCAGTATTTAGAGTGCCTGTGTCCTGGTGCATCACTGCTCTCTCCAACAAGAGTTCTAGCACTGCTGTGAAATGCTTCTCCACACATCAGTCAAATTTAGGACTCCAGCAGTCAGTAAACCTTCAAACCAGCAGGACTACAGCACACTGCAGAGAGAGAGAGAGAGACTTATATCTCAAGAGCCACAGAGGTAAGCAGCATCCACTGTTAAGTAAAGACAGTCTCAACAGAGTATCAACAGCACTAGGTTTGAGTATTATTACTGCCTGCTGATGAACCCATCCTACATTTTTCAAGAGTTATTACTAGACAGCTACCAAATATTTTAATGCTGATAAAAAGTTTATATTACTAGCATAACCATAACTTTAATCCCAATATTGAGCATGTTGTCACACTATATGGGGTAAGTTGTCACTAATGGGCTATTAAATGGATTTTCATAACAAAAAACGATTAATACCATGCATTGAACAGCAATATAAAGGAAAATGTTTTGCTTTTGCCACATTATGGAATTAACAAATTAGAAAATCTTCTTGGATTCTTGAATATAGTTCTATCTTTAGTAAAATATACAATTACATAACTGAAGCCTACTTTATTGAACCCCAGTGTTGTTTTGTTGCATTCACAGCTAAATGTTAATAGCTACATATGATGATATTGCAGTTTTCTTTTGGAGAACATCATTTAAAAAAATCTATTTTGAGAAGATTTTGATATATATAATTTAAATGAACACACAACATCAGTGCTAAACAATCACTGCACAAACAAGCATTTATTAATTGAATTTAATTGATTAATTATTTAAGTCAAAACCTATAGTTACCTGAGAAACAATCCTTGTTATATTTCCCATGGTGTCAGCTAGCTGTGACTTCCCCTATGGTATTTGCAGAAGTGAATTTGGTTTGGCTCCAATGAAAACAAAGATAACAGCTATATTTGCTAAGCTGCTGGAGAAAATACAAAACTGAAAAATATTCCATTCCAGTTGTTCTGGGAGCAGCAGTTCACATCCATAACATTAGCATTTGATGCTAAGTTGTTGATGTTTTGGTCTGAGCATCTACACATGCTGAGGTTGAGCAGGTTCCCTGTTAAAGGTTATTCTATTGGTCAGCTTTGACTCATAGATTTTGAACCCTTGCTGCCTATATACTAGCTCAGCCACACCTCCACAGCCTGGGTGTCAATAAGTCGATATTCTCAGGCCACAGCAAAATTAAGACATTATTAAACTTCATTGGTCCCCTCTGAACTGCAGATTCACCCTGCGGCCTCACAGCGATCTCCTCTTGTGAAAGAAATCACCAGTCTATCTGATAAACCTTGGCTGAGCTCCATGAATCTGTGACCCTCTCATCCTCCATTTCTCCGTTCGCCAGGCTTTGCCCGCTGGGTGTAGACATGCCAGGATGAGTGAGTTAGAATCTGACAGATGTGGAAGGGTATTTGTGTGGGCAGACAGACCTCATCTGCCACCACTGAGGGGTGAAAACGTGTCCGTCTGGTGTGCCATAGTGACGAAGTGCTCTGTTATTCATGTGTGGGTTAGTGTTAGTAGTGTTTTATAAGCGAATGAATCAGTGCTGTGATTGGCTGTGAAGCATCAATATGTATTAAATCGTGGCATGTATCATATTGTGAGAAGGCGAGGAAGCCGGGCGCTCACTTCTGAGCATGTCAAAAGACTTCTGTGTGCGTTGAGGTGTAAACATCTGGGCTTATATTATTATCAGTTGTCATCGATGATGATTTTAATGATGTTAAAATATCACTGCACTCGCCTGTGAGCGAGGGGATGAACGCTAGGCTTGTGACGCAATAAGCTGCCGTGTTTGAACCGACTTCAACGGTCACTGACCCCTCTATACACCACAACACACGGCCTGTTCTTTTCATTTAACAACTAGACAGTCTGTCCTACACAGCACAGGAACGTCTGTGGAGATCTGGAATGAAGTCATTCTTGTTGACGCCATTCCCAAGGGCAACATAGACATTTATCTGCCTTCATTTCACACACACATAATACGCTCCACTTTCAGGCGCCTGAAAATTATAGACAGTACAGAAAAACAACAACCCAAATGTTAGGAAATAATACAGGATAAAACACTGCGTGAAGTGCTCATTAAAGATTAGGAAACAATATAAGCTTAAATGGTGAGTTTAACGTTCATTTTTATAAAGTAACACTGTCTAATAGCAGCCTCTCTTGAGCCTTCTGTGTTGTCATAGAGATCTTAAAAGGGAAACAGTGAAATACAGATATATAAGGCTGGAGACAATACCTGACACTTTGATTGGCAGGTTAGACCGGCATATAATGTTTGTCAATCTGCAAACAGGTCAAGCTGGTGAAAATAGATGGATTTTTTAAAGAGTAACCTATTCACATTGCCTCATTTAGTCCCATCTGAATTAAAATGAATTACAAATCTGTGAGTGTGCTGGTTTAAGCAACCACTTATGCTCGCAATGTAGGGTAGATTATGTTCCATAAGATTGCATATTTAGAATGATATAAACATCTAATGGAAACAATACACAATATTGAACAAAAACACCAAATAACTCACACAAACAAATCAACCAGTAACCAATATAAACTTCAATCAAGGCACCATTGAGTTGTTGCACGAATGTCACGTTGTGATAAAAACAAACACGGTACAATAACTTTTTATTTGTTTTCTTTCCACATAACAGAAAAGAGAATCACAGTCTTCAAGGAAGGGGATTATGATAAAGTAAAATTTCCTCCATGTCATTACAAAGGTGCTGAAAGGACAAGTATGGGGTAATTGGAGACTAATTTCCTTTTTGTTCTTTCAGTCTCAGATGTGAAGCTTTCAGAAGATTTCAGTAGATCTGTCCTTGCGCCTTTAGCTTGGCTCCAAACACACACACGACTTGTCGAACTGTTAAAGTTTAGAGAATCTGAAGGCCTGTTTTGATCACAATTGATGTGGCAATTTCATTTAGTCGATCATCGACATTTTGTTTGTTGTTTGCCATGAGAATTCCTGAAGCTTGTCGCTGTACACTCAGACAAATCACTGCGTTCATAAAAGGATCTTCAGTCTCTGAAATCCCATTTCACTCTTCAAGTGAAAAAGCAATTTAAAGAAGCCAACCTTTTGAAAGAAGCTTTCTTAGTTGAAGTGCAAACGCAACCTTAATTAGCAAATTATAATTGTACACAGTGCAGTTTACTTTGCAATCTAAGGCTCATTGTTGGAACGCTTCCTCATGGAAATTGCAAAGCTTTTCCCTCAGCCCACTCCACACGACATTTACAAAATGTCAATACATTCACAAACAGTAAATTACAAGCAAATCCAGTAAAAGAGCTACATTTTTTATGTCAATACTTGCACTTGATTAACCGTACAACACTTTTGTCTACTTGAGAGTGTACAGAGTAATTTATCTTAAAAACAGGATGACCAGATCTGAACTTTTCTGCCTAATCTGTCAAATCTGTCTTGAAAATGTAATTGTCAAATTTCCTTTCTCCTGCTTTTTTACCCCTTAAAAAGTATTGATTTCATTTAGCTTTCTAATTTCAGATGTCAATGACAATTAGTTATTTTGTTCTTGAAAATGTCTTGTGAATCAATTTGCCCATAAATTACTGGTAGAGTGGGATTAGTTCAATATGGTCCTCTCTAAACTCCACAAAACAGTTACGATTGTGATGTTTCATAACACAATTGCAATAAGAATTTAGGGGATAGTTCACCCAGAAATGAGAATTCTGTCATCATATACTCCCCTAATGTCATTCCAAACATGTGTGACTGACTTTCTTTCATGGAAAGCACAAAGTAAATAAAAAAAACTGTAATAAAGGTTGGCCAAGTTATTCACATATTCACATAAACCTTTCTTGCACAGTAGCTCACACCTTAAATATGATGCCACATATATGGCATCATTAATGCGTAGTCACAAAATGACATGAAATTGCAATTTTAACAAATTTTGTAAGATTTGTGTGATTGCTTACAACTTTTGTAGCTTTGAGAGAGGGATTATTATAGGTTATCAGTAATAAGTGACAAATTTGCGTCCCAAATTATTTTGGATTTCATTATTAGGGAAATGAGGGGCCAGTATATTTCTGCCTCCACAAAAGACATATGGTGTGGAACAACTTTAGGATTTGAAAAATGATGACAGAATACATTTGCTCAATCGCTCTCAAATACCTAATCAGCCAATCATGTGGCAGCAACTCTGCCGTATGCATGACACGGTCAAAAAATCTGCCGATGTTCAAACCAATCAGATTAGGGAAGTGAGTTACGTTTCAATGTCACATGGTTGTTGGTGTCAGACTGACTGTTTTTTCACACAATCATCTCTAGGGTTTACAGAGAATGGTCTGTTCTCTGGCTGAAACTGCCTTGTTGATGTGACAGGTCAGAGGAGAACAGCTGGCTGGCTCAAGCTGATAGAAAGGCTCAAATAATCACTTGTTACAACCGAGGTATGCAGAGAAGCGTCTCTGAATGCACAACACGTCAAACTTTAAAGCAAATTGGCTACAACACTTCAACACTACAAAGACCACACCTCTGTCAACAAAGAACATTTGTGTCTACAGCTGGCACATGCTCTCCAAATTTAGACAATCAAGACGAAGAAACAATTCGGTACTAGCAAAGTAGCCGGTGAGTGTATATTTTTGGGTAAAATGTATCCAGTCTGTAGGAGATTTTATCTTCCCTCTTTTGTATCACCTGTCTACATTAAACAAACTTGGGCAAGTTATTAACAGTCTAATATTGGAGGCTAGTGTTTGATCAATCACACTGTCTATAGTGCAAGTCAACATTACCGAAGCAAACAAGAAAAAACCTTAAACTAAAGAAAGGTCATCAGATCAATAATCCATTTAAGATGCTCTGTTGGATTCCGACAGCCCACTGCTGGCAATCAAGAGGGAGGGATTTATCTTTACCTAACATTTAATCCTAGTTCTTAGGACGCTGTAGTGACTAAGACATTCGATTTTCACAGCCCCCTAAAACCTGGACCCATTTTGTAAGAGTGATTTAGAATTTGTGTTCTATCTCTTACTGGGCAGCTTTTATAACTTTAAACTGACGTGACTTAGATTGAGTTAAGATGAAAAACAGTTGCACTTCTAAATGCAGTAAAAACTGCTTATTTCCAAGCTGTTGACAACAGTGGCACTAAATGACCCCTTTTGCGTGCAGTTTTACAGGGAGAAGTGCTAATCTAAATTCATATATTAGCAAGACAGATGTTTAGCGTCCTTAACAAGCCTTTGCTGAAACAGCTGTGTTTAAATAAACAGCTATGAATGAGGGCGTTTAATTGCTGTTTGCCTTAAAAATGTCTTTGCCTTAGTCAAGATTTGTTAAAGGTGATGCAATTTAAGTGTGAAATACTTTCTCTTGACTATATAGAGAGCAACTCATCCAAACATTGGTCTGTTTGTTTAAGTAGCCCGGCATAGCAACACTGCCTCAGTAATGTTTGTATCCG